>JAQFXM010000140.1:0-69263 GCA_034693345.1 Entomobrya multifasciata
CAATCATAAAAAAGAAGCAAGCACTAATGAAAGAGAAGCAAAGCACGCATGAACAGGAAGAGAAAAGATAAGCAACGCACGCCTGAAAAAAGAAGAGAAAAGGAAAGCAGCAGCGCTCTGCAGGCTGGAAAGGTACGTGCGTGCTGCAGTGTAGCGTGCGTCAGGGACCATGACGCCTGGTTTTATTTCGTCACACGTCCACTGGACATGCGCATTCGGGATTTTAACTATTACCATCGTAATCAGCATATTCAAATCTACTAGAAAAATGGCATTTAAGCCAGCAACTCGTGTTGCTGCTGGAAACGTATGCTTGTAAGTAACTATTACCGACTGATTAAGTAGTTCACTGCGGCTGATTGGAAATTTCATAATCTGTCTGCAAAAACGATGGTGTTATCCATTGAATGCGGTTGGAGCTGGAGGCAACATTTGCCAGAGCCTACGATCATAATAATGCATATTAAATAAATATAAAAAAGGAATTTTAAAGATACCAGAACATCAAATTCGAAATAATAAAACGTAAAAATGGACTTACATCCGAAATCTTGGAAAAATCATACAACGCAACTTCCAATGTCAAGTTGCGGCCATCCTGCTGAGTTGTCCTTGAGTACATGAAAGGAGCAATCCATGGAACGATGAATTCTTCTGTAATACTTCGTACGGTTATTTCGTCGCCAAATTTACCCTCTTCTACTTTTTTAGCGATAAACCTTTTCTTCCATTCGGAAACTTCGTGATCTTGCTCGTCAGAGAAAAGATTACCAGAAGCTGCAACCTGATTCAATCTTTTTGACTCCTTATAGATGGTCTTCTTCATTCCAAACCCATCAAATTTTCCGGCTAACATCAACAAACGATTTGCCTTTACTTCCCAGTTTTTCTCCAAGAAATTTCGGAATCGATTAATTTCACATTTCTTCACATTGTCAACATCTCGCCTTATGACATCAAGATCATTGGTCCTCCAGTCGGGAATACGAAGAACTGCAAATAAACCAACATTTCATATTGAGCTAATCCATATATCATTATACATTATAATATCATGCATATTATGTGCTGTACAATATGAGCCGCATACATTTTAGCTTGACATTCCCAGGGTTATTCTCAGGTGCATTAGGGGCAATATCATCATGTCCAAGATTATCGTGATCAGCGTCTGTATCTGTAAATGAAAGCAGGACAACGCAACAATGACACCTAATTCATTCCAATTATTAATGTGCAACTGATTATAGCTAAGATTACTATGCTTATTAATCTGATATGAAAACTGAAATTGTATATACCTGGAACAGATTCATAATTAAGTCTGGAGGTTTCCTTAATGCGTTGATTAACCCGTTGAGATTTCATAGCATTAGCACTTGTTCCAGGTGCATCTATAAATGTATGAAATGAAAGTTTTTAGTAATTGAAGAAATATAGGTTTAATACCACCAACTGCACCAACACATAATACTGACAATTTGTTCAATGCTGACCTACCTGAAAATCCACTATCTGGCGAACCATGGGTATTCACGCCAAACTGTTTCCTATGTGCCGTGAACCATTTCTGAAAAACATTGAGTCATTTGTGTTATACTCAGTACCAAAGATTAAAACAACTTGTGTTGTAGAACTGAAGTTAAATAGAATGTTAACTTTGTTTACCTTAACATCACTTGTGGTTATATTCACCTCTTGTGCAATTTCATGCACTTCTGAGGGTGTCGGGTTCGGATTAGCAGCGTACCTCGCTTCCATTTGTTTCTCTTGCTTAAGCGTTTTCACACCTGAAGTACTTTTCCTACTGGCTTTGGGTTGAGGATTCTGTTTGGGAATTGCACGAACGTCCTGAGTGTGCGGCTTGACCGTCTCCCTTTTTCCGGTGTCCTTAGGAATTCCTTGGGAATTTTTTAAAGCGTTGATAGTCTTCTGCAGTTTAGCGCGCAAGTCGTTTGGAAATGAATTCGAAGAGACCTAAGGAATATGAATTTAAATTTTATAATTATGAACATCTCATTTGGTCGTATAGCACTTTATGTATGTACAACTGAACTTTAATTTAATGTACTTTCACTTTTGAATACACTATGAGTTATTTTTAAGTTGTATTATTACCTTTGAACACCGATGGGCTGTTTTGAAACCAATAGGTGGCACCATACTTGCATGCCTTTCTTCCTGTTTTTGCGTTGCAGGACTTGCAGTCTGCAGATCAGCTTTCGCAGAACTGGAAGTGGAAGGTTGGCAATCTTTGGCCTGTGAACTTGATGGGATCGCGATTTCCGGTTGCAAAACGGGAGGACAAGTTGCCAAATATTCTTCTGCGACTTCAGCCAAATTGAAATGTGGGACCGGAACCACAGGTTCCAGAACTGGGGCATTATTGTCAGATCCAGATGGAGAAGCGAATGGAAGCTCTACTTTTGGTCTTTTGGGTGGTGACCCACCATCCTCGTTCCTTTCAATGCGTTTGTCCCTCATTGTCAAATTTGTTGCTCCAGTGGACTTTTCCATATTACTGGTGATTAGCATAAAATATTTTTAACGATGAATATTAAGTATATCACACACTTAATACTTCAAGGTCAAGAAATAGAAGGAAAAGGATTGCTACTGTAATTTAATATTTGTTCGGAAAGAATCGTTTTTAAAGAAATCAGGATGAATGAATTTATAAGATGAAGCTTAAAAGAGTGATAGCTTTAAAGGAACTCTCTATTCTTAGATTTCTATGATTGAAATAAATTCTCAGTTGCAGACTTCCCTACTATCTTTATGATGTGTTAAGATATAGTGTCAACAAACGTATGTATTTTGAAAATTTAACGAAAATTACGTAATTAAATGAATGTAGTAATGGAACTTAAGTTAATAAGTGAATAGCAAAAATGAACCTGTAAAATTAAGCATTTTTTCTACGCAGACTTATAAGCGTAAAATACATATCAATTACGTAAATTAACTGATTTACAATATAACAAAACTAAGGCCCCTATAAACGCGTTTTTAGCCTGAGCATTTAAGGCAACATCAAAACGTTTCTTTTCTAAAGCTAGCGTAAGCGTTCAAATTGAAACGTTTAATTCTTGCAAGGCCAATTAAACTTTCGGTTAAACTTGCCGACTTTAAAACCGCATTACTTGGTGTACTTGTACTGACGAAATTTACAATTCGATAAAACGTTTAAGTGCTCTGAAGATATGATATGTTGTGTAGTATAGTATATTGGCTTGATGAGCAATAACAAAAAATATCCGAAATCCCTACATCTAGTTTTTAGACAGGAGTACTACGGAGAAACTTCTTTGCAAACCGATAAAATGCTAAGATACGGAGATAGCTTTGTTTATAAATCTAAAATCACACATTACATAAATCAACAAGTTTCCGTGCAGAAAAAAGACTTTCTCATGTACTACACATATCACAACTTACGCAGATTAGATAAGAGTGTTGATCAACTATCACTATTTCACTATCACTGGAATGCACTGCTTTTTAAATGATAGTCACAGTAAAAGTTTGCATAACACATCCACACAATTGATGATTTATAAGCAACAAACTAGCTACTAATTAACTTCTCAATCAATCTATACTTGTTCCTAGTTCCTTTCTTTATCTCACTGCACTGTCTCAAGACTCCATCGATAGAGCATAGAATGTACATGTATGTTAGCTAAGTTAGAAAAAAAGTGTTTTTCCTTTTCTGTTTCTGGACTGAGCGAGCGGCTCAGCAATGTTGATAAAATATTGGAGAAAGCCAGGAAGATGAGTCAGATTTCATTTCACACACGTTTGTGAACCGAAAAAAGTATTATTATTTACTTTCTGCATCCAAAATTAAATTACACAAGTGTGCACGCACACTAACACACATATTATATGCTTGAATGCGTCTGTCGAAGTCTTACTCGTACGCATGTATGCAAACAAACAATGGTGTATAGGAATGAGTATAAGCTATCATGACACACATTACGCAACATGCAACCACTCAATTCAACACATGTACATACATAATACATACGACACACACGGACGATATGATGTGATGATATTAAGATCATCTGAATAGAACCTCATCTCAGCAGAAACATGTACATAATTATTATTACCAATTCATCCCCAACATGCCACATAAACACCAAACTGCTATTATACTACGTTCAAAATGCAAGTACATCAAATTTTACACAAAATGAACAGACTAAAATGAATGCCTAAGTGTAAGAGATCAATTGTGTATTCTACCGTAACCGCGACTTCATTAACTTAATATAATGCATTATGATGATGTTATATGTGATGTGATACATTTAGGCATAAAGGTAGGCATTTGTGCGGAGATATGCATAGGCCGTGTGTTTGTGTAAACCTGCGGAACAGAATTCCGATTTCCGATACATTCTCAATTATATCTATTTGTGATGTCCTCTTATGTGGTTATGATATGATATTACCATTGTACTAGGTATTTATGCAAACAAAAAAATATCCATATAAGAAAAGTTGCGGAAGGAATAGCTCGAGCTTTGCTTAGCTCGAGCTCTCTCTGGAGGCTGACCTCGAGGTTTGTTGCGCCGCCTCTTTCAGTTAGACATTTGTGGCCTGACTCCTAAATGCGAATTCTAACGTTGACGGTTTCCAAAGTTGATCATGGCATTTTCTCCTGTTTTAAACAAATTCATTTCAATGAGTCATGTCAGTCATCTAGTGCAGTGTGCTCCTTTAGTTTCATGTTTCAATACAAAGAAAACGCATTGCTAGAGTCAATGCAGACTAGAAATGGCAGTAAAACAGGAGAAATCCGTGCTAACGCAGAATGCACACCTTTTTAAGAGTCAAACATAATTTACTCATTTACTTAAAAATTAACAATGAGAGGGTTGTCAACCTCATATTGTAGTCGTAAAAATACGAAAATTTCTCCTAACTTATTGCAAATAGATTTAGAACGTTATTCAGATTTAGTAATTTACATTTTTTTAATTATGTAGGTATGAACAATGATTCTAAAAAATCTACAATTTTTTATTTCAATAAATATATTTTTATGGTTTAAAAGTAAAGATTATGTTAATTGTACCGCTGCGCTGCCAAAAAAACCATTTATGGCTTAATACTACTAACCGAGAACCGAGATGAATGGAAAATGAACGAGCACATTGGATGATGATTGATGATGTCATAGTCATTTGTAACTTGAAACTCATGTAATCTAAAGAGAAGAGCATTTTGATAACCTTTATAAAATAATCAATTTCTTCTCATGATCTTGATCTTCTTAAAATGGTATTGCTATTGCTACTAAAACAAGGATTTTATGAAAGGGTAAGAAACCCGTAAAATGTCCAATTGACATTTTGTCATTCGCTTCGGTAAACCATCAATAGAATTAAATTCAATCACTATCGGAAGTGTGCCATTCATTGATCAGTGAGTGGGAGGCAGCCTCGCTTGATTGTATGTAACGCAAACGCATTGCACATATCGTCATCAGTTGGTTCTAAATATAAGTTTTATTGTATCGTAACACCAATTTTTTTACCAGGATGAAATTGCACTTTGCATCTATCCATTGCACCGGATTTAATCATGTTACGTTGCTACGGTTGCTAGTTCCTACCATCGTGTTGTTTTCGTATGAAGCATCAATGTATTTTCGCTTGCTTGAAATTTGATTGCAGCCTGATGAAACGATGAAAGCAACCATGATTTGAAAATGTTGTTAAAGTGGGCGATTTTTCTAAAAATAACTTATTGCAACAACATCCTTAGTTAACAGCTCTGTGGGATCAAGAGCAAGAGACACAAGAAGACGCAATAGATGATAAAAAGCAGAAGTAGGTTTTCCCGGACCTTAAACGTAATATATGTATCATCACCATCTCATAATCAAAATAGCCTTATATGCTACCATATTTCCGGGAAATTTGTGAACTGCTAAAAATTAATAAGGGGAATTATAACGAAAATGATTTAATAGGACACTAACTAATGTTGTGTAGTATAGTATGAAGCATAAAATACAGGTTGACCTGCAATTGTGCAATGAATTGAAAAAGTTTAATGTATGCGTATGAAATAAAATATTCAAATAAGTCAACACGAAATCCTTGCTCCGCGGAGATTAGTGAATAAAATATATTTTAATAGCTTAAAAAGAAATGTAAATGGTCAAAACTCTTTCATTGTGTAATTATTATGGAAGTAGAGAAAATTACAACGTTTAATGTGCTGCTTATGTATAGTTTAAAAAACATATATAGCGGAAATACGGTATGGTGTGTTACCTATATACTGTCATCACACTTGAAGATTTGTGTGTTTACCTCATTTCTTGAGTAGTATTTTTACTGTTTGTATCAGTTATGCTGTCATGTTATGTTGAGTGGAAGAACCCACTGAGGTTATCAGTAGAATGAAAATTATACATGCTATGAAGACTAGTGTCTGTCTAGTAGTGTGATCTGTGCATATTAAGATATGAAAAAATATAGCATTGCAGCTGTTAAAAATATAAATAAAGTTAAGAGCAAGGATGAACATCTCATGTTCCATTTTAGAATTGCAAAGGGAAAGGTTTATATGCGAATGTGAAACAAAGAAGCATGGACAAGACAAAATCTTATGAGTTGAGGTCTTCGTCGTCTGCCTTTTTGCGTTATGCGTTTCCCCGCATTCGAACAAAGTTCTTTTACTTTAGTCATTCAATCAGAGTGGGATTTGTATATGTATGCGTCTGTGAGTGGGCATTTGCACTTCTTTCAAGGCGTGTTAATCATTAAAAAATGCGTGGGCTTGTTTGTGTGCCTTTCCATCTTATATAACAGCACAGAACGGGAAGATTTGCATGCAGTTTCCGCTTAACTTTCATTGAACCACATTCGTCTGAAACTTTTACGAAAATTCACTAAAAATCATAAGGTCGAGCTTTAAGCACTCCTTGTTTGCCAGATTAGTTCAGTTATTATCAGTTTACAGTGATTAGTAGATTTATTTTTATTGGAAAAGCAGAGAAAATGATTATTCCAATCAGATTAGAATCAGAGGGATCAGATTCCGACAATTCTTGCAATGCCCCAATCGTTACATTTCCACCTGAAGAAAGAAGTTCGCGTGAAGCAACTTTCGGAGACATTTTGATTCCATCTTTATCCAAATATTTCCGTCTTCGAGATTCGAAAAGGAAAGATTTCAAGTCGCTGTTGGCAAAAGAGCATCCAATTCACATAGAAAACTTCAGGAAAGAAGCTGACAAATATGAGGTAAATTATTACAATACATTGAATAGGAAAAGTATTAAACAAACACAATGAATAAAATATTTAAAATAATTATAATAAAATATTTCTCTAGATTATGAAAGATACTCATTTGATTTAATATTTATCCATTTTGTTTTTAGCTTGAACTAGATGTTCGAAAGTTCAAACCAGAGGAGATCTCTGTCAAGATAACGGATGACTGGATCAGTATTTTGGGGCAACATGAAGAAAAAACGGACAGGCACACTTACAAAAAGCAAGAATTCCTTCGTCGTTACTCCTTACCACAAGAAGTCAATGCAAACAATATCAAATGCGAATTAAGTTCGGATGGTCAACTTCTCATCACAGCACCAAAACAGCAGCAGAAAATAAGAATTACGGAAGTAACGGTTCCAATCACACGAACCCACGACGCAGTCAGAAAGATTTAAATTTTTATAGTTTAGTTTTGTGATGTATCTGAATATAAATTATTCCATGCAACATAACATTTTTTGGGATAAAGCATAACAGAGGAAACCCACTTAGCTTGTATTTTTTTTCGTCCTTTCTAATTTACTGTTAAGTTTTATATTCGTCAATTTTGCCAATAAATGTGTACTTGAATGTAACGACTGATTAAAAATGTTCATGTCAAAGTTATTTTACACACCTACATATATTTTGATATTTTCTACCATTCATCATGAGATATGAGACATCAATTCATCTTTGCAACTATCCATCCATCAAGATATCGGAATCGGTGGTGGATGATAAGTGATCCCTGCGAAAATTCGGGATTAATTTTTAGCATGATGTATACAAATTTGTTTTTCCATATTCATTATGCATTAAAAGTATACATAACAATTTATCACCAGATAAACTCACCTGCATGGATGGTTCACAAAGTAATCCCTGTCAACAGATTCATCTTGTGGTTGTCACTTGTCATGTCAGTATTTTTGTTACCTGTCAACTCAATCAATGATTTTTCAATGATTGCGATGTGCTTGGGGAATGGGAATGCCAAACGCCAGCTAAATTCTGATTTTGCTTCTCCATTTTTCATTTTACTGTCTTGCTCAATGAGGTGATTCGTAGTTACTACATTACCTTTCGTCACTAGAAATTACCAAAAATCTTGATAATATTATTCCTCCTTCGAAGTCCTCCTTCAAACAATTTTCTTGTAAACTATCAAACGAAAGTGAGTTTTTAAAATGTTGAAGTTGAAATCAATGTTTACTCTGAGCAGTCTCCTGGGAATATTTGCGCTTGCATTGCTTCCCATTTCAGGTACACAAAACAAAATCGAAGCATTTCTCTGAATAAATTGAATTTTCGGGAGTTCAAATTTCCTATATTTGTATTACGTATTAATGAGCAGAAGGCAACCAAGATGCGTTGGTGTACTCCAATCGAACACAAGCAGGGAAGCAGTTTGTCGGATTTAACTTATATGTGAGACAAAAACTAAGCCCATTAAACTCGTTTAACTATAATTCCAGAAGCGTTTATGATATAATGATAGTCGATAGTCAGTTAATATCAAGTTGATATGGATTTGCTTTGAATTGAACTCATATTTTTTGCGCATTCACTAATTCTGCAAGATGAACTTTTTGGACTTTATCGAGCATTGCCACAGAAACAATATGCAACCAGCGGAAGTACTTACACGAGAGGAGAACAATGTTCTAACGACATATTTAGATGGGAATTTCGGTGAGTTTTGTTCCGAAAAATTTCTGTCAAGCTATCAGCTCCCTGCAAACATTTTAATTTACAATACGAGATGTCTGCATATAGAAACATGTGTGTTAATTTTAGTATTCTTTAATTTCTCCACACAGCTGCACCTAAATACTTTTGGCTTGGAGGATCCGACATTGGTCGTGAAGGACGTTACTACTGGATAGCATCTTTAACAGAATTCGGCTACTCTAGCTGGGGTGCAGGTTACCCCAATGGTGGACGAGAGGAGAACTGTGCAACGATTTATGGTGGAGATGGAACTTGGTATGATCAATATTGCACGAATGATGGAGTGCAACCTCTCTGTCAAACAATCGTACAATAAAAGTTCAGTGTCCACAAAAATCGAAATCGTTTTCATCTATTCTTGAAATAAATTAAATGCAGACAATTTCAATACTGCGAATGTGACACTTGATAATCATGCCTACTTTGCTTGTTCTAAATTATTCATCTTTTATTTAAATCATAAATCTTTGATATTGATCGTTGTGACAACTTGCAAAGTAGATAAGTCCTAACTACTTTATACGTACCCTAACTTTACCTACGACTGCCAAGGCAAAACTTAAGTTTTGGCCATTTTGACGACAACGATGGTCTTCGTCACTTCATCAGTCATTCCACTCTCCACCACAGGAATCCACCTACACTACACTTCGCCACCTCATTCCTTTGAATTATCATGATAAGATGCTAACATAAACGGTTGATAGTTGATAGTCATAGTCACAGAAATTCCATTTCATATTCGTTTCTGTTGGAAAGCCAATCAATTTTTGGTTTCACTTTTAAGTTATAGTAGCGCAGCGTATTCTACCGACTTCCTTAAGATCCAACGTTTGATTCTTTCATCATTCAAATCAATTCAAAATCATATGTATATCATGATAAAATATGTATGTAAATTCCGGTATTGTGCAATTTTGTCAAGTTTCTCCGATGAAAGTAATTCCCAATTAAGTATTTGCATTACAAGAGAAGGGATATGGATGGCCAAAAAGAATAAATAACACAATGTGATACTTTGAAGTCCTAAAGAAATTTGTTACAATCATTTTATAACCAACCAATTCACAGAATACCTACAATACTGTAAGGGGCTCAATATGTTACCATGTTACCAATCAGTGCATCAATGCATAATTGTCTGTCACTAATTGTTAATTTTCTTCACATTCCAAAACGCATATTGTAGAATGATTCAAAATTATGCCATGGAAATATTAGATTTTGTTAATTATTTCATACAAGCGAAACTCTTGCCTTTGCTTCAACCTTTTCATTTCACCTTTAGCCTTGCCGTTTTATAATCGCGTCGCGTCCCTCACGTCGCTTTGAAATGCTGCAAATCTCATTGCTTGTTGCTTGGCTGCACTGTAACCTGCAACTTGCTTCATCTCCAGCATCCAGCATGCATCAGATCAGACAACGCTTACACAACAGCAACAGCACAGGGATTCCAACCATACGGGGCACATTGAGACTAATAGAGAGCTACTGAACCTAAAAATGAAGGAAATTTGAATTCGGTGGTTTATCGGTCCATATAAAATCAAGAAAGAGTTGCTTCTATACACTAACACTACCATACTGCTATTTATTGCTTGGATGAATTACATAACATGCATAGCTTGGAAAAGTAGGTATTAGTAAATGGCTTGTGTGACTGGCTGAATACAATGCCGAAAAATTTAATATGTACCATGTAGCAATAATACCAACCAAAGAAAGGGTTTAGTCCACAGAACATAGCATTCATTTTTATAGCATCGTCTTTACAAGCCCATTCACGACTACAACAACAACCAGCGATGCTCCAGCTCCGCCAACACTGAGCAAATTTATGGGCAAGATAGGGAGAGGGAGACAGAAGAAGCTTGCTTTTGATTTTTGTATTCATGTTTACACACATAATTTGGGGTGCACAGTGGACCTGTTTTCAGTGAAAGACTAGATTAAATTTTCACAAAAAGTTGGTAAATCGTGATTAAATTTTTAAGTTTTTTTTCTGTGTTAGTTGCTCGTACAGACAAGTGACAACTGTCACCTTTAATTGCTTCAGAAATAATTCGAAGTTTTGACTGTAGTCAATTTAATAGTTTGTTGTTTTTATGCCGGTGTTGTGCGGCAGTTTGGTAATTAGATATTGGACGCAGTTGACAGTGCAGTAATTTCAGTTAGCATCACTCGGTTGAATTGTAACAGGTAACTTCAGAAATTTTATATGATGTTGAGATTATCATGTTTAGAAATTCATAGATTTCAATTCATGTCATGTCACAACTTTGATTTACTTAGGACATGTCACACAATAAATTATTCCTTGGCAGTTTACTTTTTTAATGTATTCTTTTCTCGTTTATTTTACAGTAGGAGTAAGAAAAGAGTATCATGTCGGATTCAGAAACTGCGATGGCGGTGGCTGCAGCTATTGCAGCGTTGAGGGAGGACGAAGATGAAGAAATGACTCAAGCGGTAGATGGAAACGCCGGGACGGATTCCGCGATGGCAACGGAACCTGGCTCAGAAGCTGTGGATGGCGTGACTAAGAAGGAGGAACCTGAAGAAGTCGTTGAACCCCCTAAACCCAAAACTAAAGTACTGTCCTGTCTGATTTGTACGAAGGCAATAACGCCAGATAACACACAAATGGGTAGTGCCAACCCAAGTAATGAATATGAGCGCATGATGAGGGTCACATGTAAATTATTGTGTGTGGATGGACATCCAATGCTGAAGCGATGGCAGTTTCGACATTCGGAGGAACCGAAGAAGCTGTGCTGCGATGAATGTTGTGAAGTTGTTTTTAATTTGGGATCCTTGCAGTCGATTATTGATAGGACGAAGATGGCAATCAATAAGAAGTTGGACTGGATTTTGAAGACTGTTTCCGATAGCTCAGCTGAGGAATCGGAGGACATTGAAAAAGTCTTCTTTGCTGCACGAAGTGATGTTTTTCGCAGTGAAGTTTTGGAAGGTAAGAAAATGAAGAGATTAATTATTATGATTTTTGGCTTAATGATTCGCAAGATTTCCAGTAATCATGAATTTTGACATAATTTTTTTTTTCGTTTTTTAATTGTAGTTTGCAAAAGAAAGAAGAGTGCAAAAAATGGAACGTGTGGAGATTCTGATGACGAAGAGGAAGAATTGGTCAATAAGGGTGTTCAAACCGACGTGTCTGGAGAATCAGGTGTTTCAGATTTACCTACTAAAGCTGGTCGCAAATTCTACGATCCACCTTCCTTCAATTTTGACGATTCAAACAATATGGATACCTATTCGGATCACAATGATGATTTAAATTACAACTCTACTACGTATGATAATGATGATTACACCACTCCAAAAGCTGCCCCACCACCACCGAAACGGTCGACAGGCAAGAAGGCTACGACACCAAGTGCAGCCTCTAATTCCAAGCGCGGTCGGCCACCAACCTCTAATAAACGTGCAGCAAAGTACGACGAAAGTGACGATGATGAACTTGAAATTCTGGAAGAAAAAATAACAGCCAAGAAGTCACGTGCGCCACCTGCGAAATCACCTAAAGTTGATGCCAGAGAACTGTTGAAAGTCGAGTATACATCAGGAGGTCGACCCAAGAGGACCGCTGCTGCCAAACGTCCCAATTACCAAATGTTAGCAGGAGACGATGATGAAGATTTTGGAAGTAGTAGCTATAAACGGCAAAGTGCAGGCTCTAATGCAGGATCTGATATGTACGTAATTTACCTTTGAATTTTTGATTTGCAAAATATGTACTAATTTTGAGTATGAGCATCAATTTTGAATTTTCTTTATCTTTCGTAGATCTAAAAATAAAAAGCCGGCAGCTCGAAAAGACGTCACACTCTCAGCTATTCCAATCATTAAGGATGCCAGTGGGAAGACTTACTTTGAAGGGGTGGAGATCGTTAGGACTGATAAAAGCATTACCTGTAAACATCTTGGATGTTATTATGTCGTGGATGGAGCAGGATACAATGCTTTTGAACGAATTAAGGCACATATTCATGAAACTCACATAGGAGACGGGGGTTTGCCCGACATTTACTGAGGGGAAACATCTAAGAAGATAGTACTCTAATTATAGCAGATTGATATAAGAGATGTTATTGAATTGAGTGAGTGTCAGTGGTCAGTGAGTGATGTTTGTAATTTAAGGTCAAGTTATTTTTATTGATCGTAAAAATGTAGTTTGTGGTTCTTTATTTGTGTAAATGTTGAATGTGCTTTTATATAATTTTTATGCACTCACAATGTATGATGATGATGTGATGAAAAATTTCCTCATATTTCGATGTAAAAGAACAAAAGCGGTTTAAGCATTTTATTGCTTAAAGCTGCACTTGAGTATAGATTATAATTATAGATGAATGAAATCCGTTGCATGCCTGATTATATTACAAGTATATAAAAGTTTATTATTCATTCTCTCCTCCATAATTAGGTAGAATAGGAGCGGATGCAATTCTTTGTAAGCTTATTAAATAGTTTTTGACTTTTATCACCACATAATATTTAAAATGTACTTGTAGTAGTAGTAGAAATGTGAAGTGTGAATGTCATTTCGTCTGCGACTGTTTAGATTTTGATAGTGTGTGTGATTTAGTGTAGATTCAATTCAGATGCGTTTGTATTTCGAATTTCCATTTATTTGCTGACTTAGCCGTTCTATTTGAAGCATTACAATACAATATCAAGATATATTATAAATATTTTATTGTTGTACAAACTTATAGATAAATATTATACAAGATAAAATAAATTTGTTTAAAAAAGCGTATATAAAATTTAAAAAGAGTTTAATGAGCTTAAGTTTTGCATGTAAATTATTTCTCAGTCGTCATTTATGAAATCAAAATGGAGGCTTTGTTTTTAAGCGTTTCTTGCTTGTACATTACATCTTGGGACTATATAAGTTGTAAATTTAATTAATACTATATAAATTACAGCAGATAATGAATGATTGTACAAATATTACGCTGTATTATGGTATATAAGGCACCTGTCCGTCTGCACTTGTTCCTTATTTTCTTTTTGCATCATCTTTCTGATGTGTGTAAATGGAAAATTTGTACAGGGGGTGATGCGTCACAATCTTAGTCATGAGTTTTATTTAAAGAATTAAACAAATGCAAAGGTACCGAGCAGAGAGCATAGTAGTAATATAATATTCTTTGAATTACATGTCTAACTTGGGTATCCAAAATGGTCACCATTTTGAGGGAGTAGAATGCTCAAATCATGAGATATTTTCTTTTCAATGTTTTCATTATCATGTAGTGGCATTGGTAAGTAATTGTAGTTGCTGCTACTGCTTGTAGCTGAGGATTCATTATTTTGTACGGTTGATCTGTGATGATCATTGACAGTAGTATTTCGAATACTTGGTAGGATGTAGTCACCTAAACTAATTAAGCATTTACCTGGATTAGGCACCTGAATTTCATTAGAGTATGACGTTGGTTTTTTACGAGAACCACGTCGACTTCCGTTTGAAGACTTGCTCCCTGTAGATCTAATTGAACGATTGTAACCTTTGTTGTACGCGGATACTTTGTGATTTGGTGGCACTGCTGTGTGGAAGGACACCACGGTACTAAATGTGTCCATACTTTGCTCTTCGACTGTGCTGCTCATGCTTGACTCTTCTCCCAAAAGGGCACGTGTATTTCGGACCACAGGTGGAGGTGGGGGAGGAAGAAGTCCGGTGGTCCCAACTATTGAGCCATTTTCATGTTCAGAAATAGGATACAACTTACGCTGACTACCCTTTTTATCTAGCCCTTTCTCGGGGTCCCGATATGGAGGCTTTTCGGATTGATTTAGGCTGCAAAGGGTTTCCAGTATGGCGTATTCACTGTGGAACACGTTGGATAAAAACATGAAAAGCCCCTATAAATTAAAAATAAGAAGAATACATATATTAAACAATCGTTTCACATTTTGAGAAAAAAAATCATTTTATATTTTTGTTTAATGATTTGTACATACCATGGCTGTAACAGAGATGCCCAAGAAGTATTGAATGAAAACGCTTTGTTGAATATTTTCATACAACACAATTCCAAGGATCAGGACTAGTAGAATTAAGGTATGACAAAGGCCCCGATTCAAAGTCTTTATTCTGCCAAAATGTGATAAAAATTTGTTTTTTAATTCAACGCATCCAAAGGCCAAGGCATTGCATTCCATACTCAATTTTATTTCATATCATATCATACCGATAGTTAAATATCCAGATCAGCTCAGATCCATGCATGCTGTTTGAAGGACATGGATTTCGCTGACGATAGTCATCAAGGTCGCTTTTTGTTTTGAGAACTGCTTTGTAGTAAAGGGTTAAAAATACTAATACGATGACTGTCACAGTTCCAACAAAAACGGCAAAGACATAAGACGTCTCCTCGAAAGCTGATTCAGTAGGTCTACTATCTCGAATGATTTTCGCTGTAGTGGCAGTCCAAACAGGCAGTATAGTGCTAAAAGCTATAGCCGAGAGGAGGGTAACCTAGGAATAGTACATAATTCAATTGTTCATTCATTCACAAATTTGTTTAAGGGTAAGTATGGGGACTACCCACTACTAAACTATGCACCCATGTCACAATTGCCTTGACTTCAGTTTACCTGTAGTAAGCTTACCCCTACAATTAGGTACATGACATAGTTTGTTTAGTAGCGTGTAGCCATGGAACTGTACCGTTTTTGCTTAAACATGTTTCTAAAAATTCATATCTACCTGTGAAACGTTTTTTAACCAAGGGAATATGAAGGTAGGCACACCAGTGCTGGCTTCCATGAGCAATATTCGAAGGGCTTTGGTCACTTGAACGCAAAAAGAAGATATGAGGCATGAACAAGCAGCGGTTGACCAGATCAACCAAGAGGCAGAAGGCACTTCCGTCCGCTACATGATTAAAACAAAAACTTGGTATAAAAATCTGTGCAGTTTGCATATTTATGAATTTCGGAGAAAGTAAAATTGTGTCAAACGACAAAAAAGTACGTACCCCAAGAAGAACAATGAACACAGCAGAAAAAATGAAGAAACAATCAAGGATTTTAAGAGTATAAAGGGAATTTAAACAAATTCTACACTCCAAGTAAACACATATCAAAGTTACGGACACCACACAACTTAATAAACAAAGTGAAAATCCGGCGATTATTATTCTAGGAATCTCGCTGTTTTCTTCATGAATTTCCTGCAAATAAAAATTTAAAAAGCATCAGTCCCAAGTTTTTACATCATGCTTTATGCACTACCCACTTCTCATAAAAAACATTTTCTTTTCCTGTACTGTCTTTTTGATAAAGATCTTATGCATAAAACATTTTGAAATGGCATGACATGATATGAAGGTTAGTTTCATTCTCTCATTTTTATGCAAAACTTACTTCGTCAAGATTGCAAACTTTTAGCAGTCCAAAAATTCCAAAACCATCACACCGACATTCCACATAGCTGTTGTGCTTAATTTCCATCGTACAAGTGCTCGCAGACCATCGTAATCGTTCATACTCTATTTTGTTTGGGACAGTTGAATTGTTCAATGCTCCACAAACGTAAAATGTTCCTTTAACTGTTGGTATGTTTCCTCGTGCGGAGCTTGTCGGCAAACGAGTGACAAGTGACCTGTGCTCTTTAGACAAGTTAAAGTGTATCTTGATGGAAGACGTTTCTTCAAAGGAGTAAGCGGTCGGCATTGAGACTTGAACGATGGGTGAAATGAGTTCAATCGTTGTCCGGATTCGATTCTTGTCGAGATCACTTCCTCTTTTGAGAGAATTCTCATTTGGAACCACAAGAAAAGATATATTTCGGTATGCAGCTATCGTCAGATAATACATTGGTGGAATATCATCTCCTGGTTTGTAAAGACCTTCTGAATGCAAAGGGAATGTCAAACTCAGCTTATCCTTCAGCCATGCCAAGCTAGAATTCCTGTGCAGAAAATTGAGAAATAGGTTTGTTTTATAAGAACGGTTTATGGTGGTAGCCGAAATGACTTCATGGGTTTTTTGTCGCGTTAATTAAAGCGGATATCGTGAAAAAAGGAGATGTTCAAATATGAGAAAAAGATTATTTCTCTTACTCAAAAAATAGAATACTTTCTTATGCTAGTGCTGTGTTAGCGTCGTGACTATAGACTTTTATGCCAAATGTCTTTTCATTCATTTTTTGTATCAAAAATTCGAAATAAATTGATTCGAAATACCAGGAAGTACCCATAAACGTCTGTTGACCTTTGTAATTAAGTATGAAACTCAAAACTCAGAATGGTTGCACATTACCCCAACCCCAGTCTCGTTATCAATTTAAAAAATGTAAAGATGGTTTCGTCAATTACAATGTATGAGCATTGCCTTCCTACCTGCCGTTATTACCACGCTGCGCTGACTTAACGCTTCAAACCCGCATCACTTTTTAGAATATTTTATATATGTTTATTTTTATGTGCTAGTAACTTACTTTAAGGCATCTTTACTCGGAAATGTGTATGTTGGATCACGGTGCTTGATATTTGGACGCATTGCTAATGTCTGGAGCAATAAAACGTCCGAAAGCACTATGTGTGGTTTTAATAACTTGTCATTTCTGCTAACAGAGTCATGCCTGTGGGGAAAATTGAGAACAAAAAAAAATTACTTCAATTTTCATTTCATGTCAGTCGTTTGGAAATATTGAAAGTAGCTGTTTGAGTAGTTTGCATATTTTATAAATCTGTCTAACAAAAAGCACCTAAGGAAAAAGAGCAACTATGCACAGAGAGAAAAGAGGAGAAAGTTAAAGTATTACATTGCCCCACGAATAGCTACTTCCATAATGATCTGCAATAGAGTTTGCACGCTTTTCTCTTGAACGCAAGAACCTGGAATCTTCAAAAGCTTGCCAATGGCTCCATAAAACTTTTCGCAGAATATTTTGGTGACCTGTTCGACAAAATTATCGTTGCATACATCATATATTTATGTGATACCAATTTTAATGAAGTATTATTGGGCTTTAACTCCGTTAACTCACATGTTGTTTTTCTACAGCATACAGCCAAATATCCTCCATGATTGTGATAATTTTCTCGCCTTCCCCCGGATACAATACTTGATTGGATTGAAGATAAAGTTCCAACTTTTCCATCAACCTAATTCCGTTTGATGCCTCCCAATGTCCAAATCCTCTTTTGGCATTTTGTAGCTAATAAAAAATCATATGAAACCTATTTTACATTTGGATGTCATGTTTTGTTTGATTATGTGCCGAAAGTAGTCAAAGTTTTGACAAAGTGAAAGCATAATGTTGTGCTGAGGGCCAAATAACGCATTTAGAACTTACGGTCAAATTGACTTTTCTCAGATAGTCGGATATGCATCTAGAAAAATCACTTCTACCCCATTGCGCATTTCCAGGGGAGATCTCAATACATTGCCGTTGAACATACCCTATGAACCCTTTCGGACAAGGTATGATTGCAGTAGAATCAGGGGCAGTCCACTCCCAAACCAACTTTTTTTCTTTGCCCGATTGCTTTAACAAGGCTTCCCATCGTTGCTTGCAAGAAGGTGAGTTAATAGAGTCAAGAACATTTATGCTCACAGTTCGAATCCGATGTTCACCTAAATTTTTACACGATAGATTAGGAATAAATATGGGATTGGCATCATTGGCATCGATGGAATTTATCAAAAGAAAAAATTTAATATATTAGCTTACCTTCTTTGTTGAATCCTCTACATGTAAATGACTCAGTTTTTACTGCTTTCAAAATTCGAAGGATTTGTCCCTGTGGGGTTATCTCTTCAACTGCAGTTACCTCATTGTTCTTCAAGTATTTGAATTCACCGTTAGTTTTGTACCAGGAAAATGTTGTGGATTTATTGTGAGGATTGTATGTGGAGTAACTTCCATCCGTACAAGTTATCACTTTTCCTCCTTGCTCAATATCTCGCTGAAATCATAAAATACCAGACAACTCAAAACTAATCCTTTTATCATTCTTCTCATAATATTATGTAACAAGCAACCAATTCTGAAAGGGAAAAGTAATATTTTTTTGCAAACGGAAACTGGAAAAATATTTATCGAGAATCATTCAAAGACTTTTATCCATTCACTTAGTTAAACCACAATACTGACACTCTGTCACTATCAGTGTACAGTTAATTTAACGATTGATCCTTAAAATATATTTTAGATTCCTTACCTTTTCTAGTGTTAAACTCATCGGTTGAATTTCTATCTGTGGGGGCAATATCACTTCCACTTCTTGTTCCTCGCATATTTGATCCCCAAATGTTTTGTCCGTGATCTGTTTGAACCGTCAAAACAAAAACTGTTACGTGGTCGCACGTTTGAAGCGTGTATACATTTGCATGCATTCATTTGAGGTGTGCAGTGTGTTTTAGTAATTTATATGCAAATAAAAGCATCCTTGGGATGAGATAACTTGGTTTATTTTTGACGTTTCTTCATTCCTGATTTGGCAGATTTCATTTTCATCGTTATGATATGATATTATGAACACAGTGTGTTATATTTATAGAATTTATTATGATTGAATGGTAGATATTAGTACTGAGAACGTCTTTTGGTCCTCATTGCATTTATGAATAAAATTGACATGATAGCATTTAATTTACCTCGCAAGTATAAAGCCCACCATCAAGTGCAGTCACTCTATCAATAAAGATAATGGAGTGGGTTTCATTTTCGATTCCTGTATTGAACTGGATTTCTATGTGCCTGTAATCGAAAGAAATATGCCCAATATTTAGTAAAATGTCGAATACACGACACTAGTTTAATGTCGACTTGACCAGCATTTTATCAAATAAATCAAAATGGTGAAAAAACTTACCTTGACTTCTTGGAAGAGATAGAAATGTTAACGGGCAGTCCATCCTTAAACCACCGGAACCGAATATCCCGTGTAGCAAAGTAAACTGATTTCCCTGTGTACGCTTTACAAGAAATACTTACGGCAGATCCTATTTTCAACTTTTTACTCACCTCAATGCTCTGAAAAGTTTAATCAGTTTGATTAATCTCCATTCTTTGATTACCCCAGAGAATTTTGCGTGTGTAAAACCAATTCTCTCTGTGTTATTTACATCATTACATAAAAAGCTAATAATATTTACTTGTTCTCAAATTACTTTGGAAAAATTCCATTTGACAATAACCTTTTGTGAAGGTTTAAATGATGTATTTAAATTACCTTATATTTCACTCTTGGCATAACGTGGAGCACCATGTTTCCCATAAGGGGGACCAGTTTACGAAAAAAATAAGTGTTCTCATCGGTCAACAAATAGTTCATCAATTTTAGACGCACTTTATCTTGTAAGTTGGATGGTCCATGAAAATGAATCTGAAGCACTTCAGGAGGAGGATCAAATTTCCCATATTGTGGAGGTTCAAATCTAACTAAAACGTTGTGTAGGTCAGACAAGCCCGTTGAATCGAAATAACGACTAATATTTGCTTGTAATTCGTAGCCAACGGTGCTCAGGTTTAAGAGTGGTGTATAATTTGAAGATATAGAAATGATCGCTTCATATTTCACCCAATCTGTAATGAAAATTTCACAACAAACAACACGCTTAGTTTTCATATAAATGGCATCAAATATGAGTTCAGTCAGCAAAATATGTGTGGAGTGGAGTGCGGAATATTAGAAATGCGCGTCCTTTTGGAAACTGTTGTGCGGTTTTACAATGTGGTTTCAAAACAAAAAAAGAAAGTTGGGGTTTCGCATAGAATAAAAGCGTATTTGTGTATTGTGAAAAGTAAAACTTTACCAACTGTGGACACTATACAAATAAAGTTGAAATCGGTTTGTCAGCTCTTATGACTTTGTACTTTGTGTGATTACTAGACATACAAGTCAATTGTAATTTAGTGTGTGATGACTTTACTGAGAAATAATGAAAATTCGGTTCATACAATACGGATGTAGTAGGTACACAAAGAAAAAGCAAATGTTTATTACGCAATGTTGTTTGGGGGAGCAAAGATATGTTTTCCAGATTTCATTGTGTTAGATATCATCATGATACAGCATATGCAACTCAATATCTCAATTTCAACTTTACTTTGATCACACAATTCATCCTTTACAATTATTCGCTCGGGGAATGTAAATAAACTTTCCAAATTTCAAAGCTGTATTGTATAGTGTTGTCTCTTTTACAACTTATTGTATGAGCTGCGCATCACTGAAAGTTCAAATGAAGATTAAATTGTTTCCTTACCCTTTGGAACTTTAGGACTGGGGGAACATGAACATGGTACTTTGGCAGTCTCAGGTATGCATCGTAGTTTATTTTCTCCGATTGGACATTCATTTGGATTGGAACAGCCTGCAAATATTTTAGTACAAATTAATAATCCGATGATATGAATTATTTTATGCTTATTGAGCATATCAACATTATACAGTAAACAACAATAATGGTACCTGTGCGGGCAGAAACTTTTGGCTGCTCATTTCTCTTATCGCATCTTAGCCCTGTAAATCCAGTGCCTGCACAATCACACCATCCGGCTCCCGAACTAATGCTAAAAAAAAGCAAAGAAATAATTTACCATTGTATAGTTTCCTTTATAGTATTATTTAAAAATATACTCTTATGAGATGATGACAGATTACTTTTTGATTAATGGACTTTGATGCAGCTAGCAGCTATTCAAACTAAACCATATACCTTAGATTGAATGAAAGGTAAAAGAGGATCTTGTGAATATGAATTATTTATATTCTTTACATCTTTATAAACAATTACTAGATGTTATCTTCATTCAATCATTTATGATGGAGAGAGATATGTCCATTCACCATTTTCTGCTATTATTATACATTCTCCCTCTCCCGTTTTCTGCATCAAATATTTAGGTATCTATTTAATAATAACATGGCATGATCAAACGAAAATTAAACTACTGATAAGTAATGTTCATCTTTTGATGCCAAAAGCCTTGTCATGTCATGCTCACGATGATGGAACTACGAAAACATTGTAAAATGTTCATACAAATACATCATGAATCCCTGCTAATTATGTACTTAAGATATGATAAAGCATTTTACACAAACATTCCAGAGAACAAGTGCACTGACGATGAGGTCGGAAGGAAAATACAAAATGTGAAATACCTACCCATCATATCAGATAGTTTATGGCAGGGCAAAATAGAAGCATAAGTCAACCTCTGGCGCTTTTGTTTGTAAAACACCAGACCGAAAAAGCAACTTATTACATTTCTCTATTTCAGTTCACTACTCTTCTCTCAGCTCACACTCAAATTCTTTCACTTTCACTTTACCCCTTGTCCCATCAACCATCCTAGCACACACACTTAGCTAGCAAAAAACAAGCTTTATATATGGTGCGGTGAGTGAGAGTAATCAATCATGTAGTACTAACAATGGATTTAGATATACTAAAAGACGAACTGCGGTAAGTCTTTTTCTACAAAAGGAATTATTATCTAGTATCGCTATTGTAAAATATGCTGTATGTTTTTGTATGAACTTTTTAACTACAAGTTTAACTTGGCACGAACCACCTTGGCTACTTCTTTCTTCTGTATGACTTCTATCAACAAATATGTATTACCAGACTAGAAAGATGATTGATATGTTTACTTTCGGAATCTTTTTGCAGACTGTCACAGTTAAAATATGTCAAATAATAAATTGTTCAAACGAGAAAGAAAAAGTATCGGATCAGATAGAGAAAGAACAGAGATTTCTTTCATGATAAATTGAAGAAAATATAGAAAAAACATGTCCAATACATACATAATATATGTGATAACTAGCTGGTTATATATTTCGTCTGGAGTGGTTTGGTTTTCCAAATTTTCGACGAACACTACTGCTGCATGGCATGTTTTGTTGGCAAGAAATGGATGATGATATATGTACAACACTCCAAATAGAATAATAATGAAATGCGAGAAGATATAAACATGATATACATTCATCATCTAAGAAGCCATTGTATTTCGTTTTCCACACAGTGCTAGTTTTTTGCGATTTTTGTGACGTCTCAGCATTACTTTTTTATATTTCTTTTTGCTTTTACTTCATAAGTTTTCTCGAACTGGCTGATGGGTGATAGTGATGGGTTTCATTTCGTAGTCAGTAGTCTGTACTCTGTACAGTGATGTCGATTTTGTGCTGGTTTTTTGTCTCTTCGTATTTTTTTCTTCTGTGGTTTCAATCTTTGCTAGAAAGCACTGTATTGTTATGACTTGGAAAAGGAGAGTACAAATACATCAGAGACATACTCTCATGAATACTTATAAGGCGGATACATATATTTAGTGATCATGAATGATTATAGAGTCGTCATGCACCAAGTGGGAAAAGACTGATTGTATTTTATTCTCTCTCTCTGTGTTATCTGACCCATTCATGTAACTCAAATCGAATGTTTTTGTGACGTGACGTGTGTCGGCATTGAATCGCTTACTTTACTTTCACCGCGTACTTTGTTGGGTACATGAATGCATCGGTAGAGTTCTTTTTGCTATTGCTATTATTAAATGTTTTCTACTTTCTTTTTCCTTCGTGTTTGGATGTTGGATTGAAATTCATTGGAACTCAGTCACCAGTAAAACGATGCAGTCGATAGCATCATCATGATCAAGGCAATCAGTAACCGGCTTACCACCTTTTTCTTTTGCTTGTGTGTTTTGCCGGTAAACTGAGCGAGAAAAAGTACATCATTCACTTCACTACCAACTTTTATTGCACTGAATCAGCATGATATTAGAAAAGGGTTACATTCAACTAAACATTTAAGAAACTTTTCTTCCTTTGAGCTTCCCATTCGTTTGATTTAGAAAACGGATGGATGTGTGTATGTATGTACATCATCACGAAGCTATTACAATCAACAAGGTACAACTTAACTTGATTCGTGGTAATGCATTCAACTGTATTGTCAAGTACGTTCCTATAAACTATTTTTCAAATTAACGTTTCTATATATTCACTATTATATCTAAATGTTTTTGTGATCCATCCAAAATGAACAACTGTCTTAAAATATTTGGAAAGTCTTGAATGCTTAAACTGTGAAAACGTTTAGTATGAAAAAACACTCATCGTCTAAACATTTGTCTTTTTATTCTACATTCTGAAAATTGCTGCCATCCAACTTTCCGGTAGAAGGAAAAGGAAGCTTGTCGACTACGTTTTGTTTATGAGCCATGTATTTGACATTCCTAAAGGTTTATATGCATGTATTAAGGCTGAAAAAATTATGAATATATTTTCTCTATCCATGCATGCTACACTTTAAATAAAAATAATAATACAAGCTTCGCCGAAAAGATTTTCTAGCAAACAAATAAAAAAACACTTCTTTTTGTTGTTGTTTTTCGTTCATTTTAGGTTTTTTGTTTTGATAAGAGCAGTGTAAAAAATGGATACAGCAAAACATTTCATTGGATTTTAGTAGAAAAACAGACATTTTTGGTTTGAGAAAGTGGAGAAAGTCTGGCAGTATAGCCGATCCTGATTAATGCGCATTGTACCTACATAAGAATTGAGACTAGAAGACCAATGTTGTTTTTTTACATTGTTGGAATTTTCTGCCCCGTCTAACTGACAACTTAGAGTTGTGGATGTGGAGTAAAAGATGGACGGGGCTTGCAACTTGCAGGCTGGGCTGGTTAATGTTCGCATAACCACATATAATATATTTTATTGAAAATGTACTACTGTTTTTCTGCAACTTTGGAAAAAGAAAGTAGAAAATAATAAGAGTATATTCTATTTTTTATTACAAAGACACGAGAAAGCTGCATGCACGAATGCCCTGTCAGTTCAAGTGTAATACATACTGATGCTGGCCCTATAAAGTGAGCTGTTGTCTGCTTTCTTTGCAGAAAAAAAAATCTTTTTTAGACGGAATAGGCCGGACAAACTTTTTTACACACGCTTTTCATTCTATAACAAAGCATGCCAAAAGAGAAACTTTTTTTTCTGAGATGCATGTTATGGAGAAACATACTGCATACAATTTTCAAAGAACTGCAACAAAAATTTCTTAATATGTGATCCATTTGGGAGGCAATAATATTGTGGAAATGTACTTTGTCGCCGCAATACAGTGACGAAAATATATTGACGAATTTTTTTAGTCGAACGGTTTTTATTAGTCGAATGTATATTTAGTCGACCAATAAAAATTAGTCGAATTTAGTGGAATGCATAATTAGTCGACTATATATTCAGTCGATTATTAATTAGTCGAATACATATTTTAGTCGAATGTAGAATCCTTTTTAGTCTACATCATGTCCCGACAAAATTATTTGTGGTCTGGCCATAGTCTTTACAGATGAAAATTTTGTCACATGGAATTTCGTAGGTTAAACAATGGTCATGTGGCAGTTCTCTTTAGTCACCAAAACGATGTATGCATGTTTGTAAAAAATAGCAATGGTAATCCACTATGATACCAAATCATTCAATTTTACAAGCTGAATATACTTCCTATCAAAACGTTGACACGGGAGTACTACATTTAATTAAACAAGAAGAGAAACATACCAGTGCCTATAATGAATAGAAAATATCAGCCATTTTACCATTGGCAGGCAAATAGGAACAACGTAAGCTTGTAAATATGACATTTCTTATAACACGATATTCGTACGGCAAGGACAGGTGCTCGTAGTTGGTTACATTTTAATGCTGCTGATTCTAGCAATACTGATTGTGAAGACAATACTGCTGAAAATTCAAATGCGTCTTCATTACCACTTAGGTACTTATCAAATTATGTTACCCCTGTTTGCCGCGGACGAATGCGACAACGACATGATATAGACTACTTGAATTTTGAAAATTAAGCTTAGGAATTGAGATATAATTGTGACTAATGATTTATCTACTCGTAGAATTGAATTATTTTTATTAAAAATTTTAGTCTAAAAGTGATTTTTCATTATGATTGACATTTAAAAGTGAAATAAACATGTATCTATGCAGTCGACAAACAAACTTCCACTAAAGCTTTTTCTACTAAAAAAATTCGTCAAAAAATTCGGGCGACTAATTAATCCGTTCGACTAAAAAAATTCGGTAATAGCTACGGTCGACTGAAGGCATTTCCACAATATTATACTGACCCGATCCATTTAGTCACTTAAATGCTCCAAACAAAAAAGATTCCACACATTTTGCTTGTGACGTCATACCAAATACATAAATAAAACTCCAATTCTTAAAAAAAAAAGATCTATGTATGTTTGGGGAACGAGAAAACATGTTCATTTTGCAATCTGTTGAAAATGTTAACTTTTTGGCTAAAGTTTCATATTAAAAAACGTTTGAAACTCAAAAAGGATGAAAATAAATTGCCCATTTGAGTGAAACAGTATTTTCTTTTGACTTTCACTTTAATCATTCATATATTTCAAGTGCACCTATTTACTTAACAGAATCGTTCAATGTTAATATGCCAAAAACCAATGTCCGCTCCCATTCCACTAAATCTTCTGCAATAGCTCCAGGTGTAATTTGTACACAAATAAATAGTGACTTCTTACCTGCATCTACCCCCGTTGCGACAAAAGGTAATATTGTTTTCTGGGTCACAGTGTGGGCTGAATTCGCAGTATCTTCCAGGATGATCTTTCAGACAATCACAGTAGAACTCCCTGTAACGAGATACATATAGTTCTTAATGTATACTAATAATCACCTAATAAGCTTCATTGCTAAAATCTCTCAATATGTTCTGCACGTATTAGTATTATTTTCCAAGAGAGAAATTTCAGGTACATTTTGAGCTAGATTGCAGTGCGCAGTAATACTAAGATTACATTGCTCTCCCCAACACGTGTTTATTATTGCAAGAGAATACAATGAAATTGTAAGAGGAAATTTGCTTGTAGCCTTTCATTTCTGCGTATAAAGACATTCTTACCTCCAATTTTCTGCAAGATAGCAGTGTCCCAAATTGGAACAATTTTTTGGATTACAGGATTCATTTTTAGGGCCCAATTTTTCTGGCACAATCTCGTATGTGATATTAAATCCATACACGTAAAAGAGAAAGGGATCCACTGTCCTATAATGATAGCCATATAATTCCGGTACAGTAACCTCTACTTCCAAATAGGGACACGATGTTGACACCCGGAGAACATCATGTAATTTGTCTACCAAGATTTCCGGATACAATTGATCATGTGTTTTCCTACAATCTCGGCCAATAATCGGCTTGCGCATGATACCATCTTGTTCGCAAGGCTCCAATCTGGATCGTTGAAAGAATCGAATGCCTTTGTGATTGAGGAACATTTGCGTAAGGTACAAATTGATTTGACTATCATTACTGCGGTGAGACGCATCAATAATGTAAGTTACATTGTAGGGCGTGCGAAATTGTTTGGGAAAATTGGGAGTCTGTATGATTCCATAACGGTAGCCATTTTGACTAGACTCCTTGGTCTCACCGTTCAGTAGAATAACGTTTCTTTCGTGGCATTGTCTTGAGGAGACGGTTATAAGTTGGAAGAGAAGCTGAAGTATGGAGAGGAAATAAATCATCACAAATAACGTAGTCGTATCCTTTGGCACGAGAACAGCGACAAGACGCCCCTGGCTACTAATGCACCTCTTCTAGAAGTCGTAAGTGAAGTAACAGGCGATTGTGACGGTGGTGGTGGTAGTGGTGGCGGCGATTAAGTTAAAGAAGAAGGATGGCCTTTTAGTTATTTTGGCAGCAGCTATTGCAGTGGGGATTTAGTGTTGAATGTGAATGTGTGACTGTTACGCAGTTCACGGGAAAGTGTTTCTTCTCAGAAACGTACGCATGTTACTATTTATGAATCCTTTAATGTTGGGAGAAGAAAAAAGGCTAGCAGCGGTGGTGGTAATATAGGACGATTTTATGGAATTATTACTTTCCCTGTAGTCCTCTCGTGCCTTTTTAATTCAAGCCATTCTTCTTTCTCCTTTTATGAAAATCCATAATCCTGTTAAAAGAGAAATAATGAGAACGTGTAAAGACATACTTGAAAATGATATAGCGTTAACGTAAAAATAATCTAGAATTTCAACATTTTCCTTTCGGCATGTTGCTACTTATCAAGAAAAGAATAAAGTGATAAAAACGACAGAGAGAGAGAGAGAGAAAGTGTAAAGCGTGTAATGTGATATCTGCTGTCCCACATTTTTCCTTTATACAACCAACCCAACGAATTAACACGATATGGCTTCACACTTTGAAATACACGAGGGGGCAAAGTGAGAACAACTGAGAAAGAGAGCTACTGTATCACATGTAGGGAATCACGAAGGGGAAATTTTATCTCTCTCTACTTACTACCGCTGTACATTATAATATTATCTGTCATACTATCGCATCGCTGTCTCTAAAGCACGGCTAGAGAAAGTTAATAAAAAATTTACACTTCATCACACTGCTTCGCTGTGAAATTAAATAAGGAGAGAGTATAAGAGGGTGTCAGATATGCATACAGAGGTTTCAGATAAGCTAACAAAATTACCATTATCATTGTTTCACCCTTATTGCTTTGCATTTATTTGAATAATTTTTATGTTTAAAAATACAAAATGGCTATGGCCATACATCATTTTAGCATCAGCATCAGTGAAGTGCTTTTTTATTACATTTATGTAGACTATTAAGTATATGCACAGTGATTTTTATATGAAACATTAAAGTGATTTTTCTTTGTATAGTTTGATGATACAAAATCATGAGTTACATAAGTAAAAAACTACACATAAACAGTTAAAAAGGCACATAGTAATTCAACAATGGATAGTAAAAAATATTAAAGGGAAAGATGAAAGGATAGAGAAATGAAAGCTTGTCTGTTTGATAAACAAGTAAACTGACAAGTGGGCTTTTTCAATTAAATTGCAATCTATTAAATGACCCCTGGCGAAATACTCAGTAATTTTTGAATTTTAACTGATCCGTTTTCGAGCAAATTGTAAACACAGACGAATCACTTGAGACATAACAAAATGCAATATTGAAATGCATCAAAATTTGCCAAAGAGCTTGGCAAAATGTTTGTACTGTAATAGTTTATAGAACATTTAAAAGTTTGGTAAAGTATATTGAGTGTGCGACTTTATGAATAAGTAATTTAATTCATTGCACACGCCATGTAAATCATAAATAGTCAAGTATTTACATGCTTCGCATAAAAATATTGGACATATTCCAGTACTACTTTTTTGGCGAATTCGGTAATATAAATATTCTTGGAATGTACGCGAAAATTGTATTTTTTCCTCGTAAAATATAATTAAATCACCCCCCATTTCCTAATATCCGACCACCAACCACTAGAGGCAATAATGTCAAATGCAAAAATAGTTCTAGTAAAAAGGAAAGTGTCTAAATTGTAAAATAAGTGGGACATGAGAGAAATGAATCTAAAAAAGCAATGGACTTGTGGTAATTAATAAATGAAGCAGTTTAGTACCGACACCACCGACTGACTAGAGGAGAAAAGTAATGCAAGAGGAGGGAGGGAAAGGATCGTCCTTTTGTTTAAGGAAAGCCAAAAAATAAGTAGAATATCATGCAATACGACGATGCACAAAGCGATGCCATCAACTATCTGCTAAAAGAACATTGAACATTGTACCACACTTTCTCTAACAAGTAGTAAGTTTCACCTCTGTTGGAGTTCAAGTCGTGAAGAAGAGTCATGCCAGTTTCATGCACATGAGAGGAGGCCAAATGCTATCGGCATGCAACTTTAATATGACTTGTGTACTTTTTTCCATGAATATAATCCATAAAGAGATTATGTATAAAATATGTGTGTGTTATGCCATGCCACCCAGATATTATAATGCATATACCGGTGCGGTGAGTTAAATTGCTCTTTCATGCCATATCCAGAATTTTTTGTGGTTGGCTTTCTCAGTAAGCTTTTCACTATTCATTGTTAACCGAACCATTTTGATAATACTTGTAAAAAGGAATATCAGACAAGTTACAAGAAAAACTATATTGCGTCTTCAGAACAGAAAGGACGATGGATGGCTTTTATTGTAACCGCAACTCACCAAGAAGAATCAAATTTTATGATGTTTTAACATCCAGCATCAATCCTGGATTGAAAGCAGAGGATTTGATGAAAATTAATCAGACTAGTTTTTTAGTTGAAAGTAAGCACATATGCGAATTCTTGTCCCCCATACTGTTTTCATCATAAAAAGTAAAAGTATCCTAGGACGAATTTGACAATATCTTGAGCGAAAGAGAGGGCAAGGACAAGAGTGTATGGTATGAATACAGAGGTAGACGACGACACAGGAACTAGTCCAGTCTGTTCACCTTATTTCTTCATTTTGGTTCAAAGAAACTCTTCAACTCATTTCGTTTCGTAATGTCATTCTTCATGCAGTATTTTACTATTATCGACCATTCACCTACTCCAATTCACTCTTTCCAAGTTTATCTTCATACATTTTCCTGCAAAGTTATCCCGAGAAGTAAAAGATATTTTCTCACGTCAGTCATAACACCTTCCTTGAAGTACGAAAAAAGCAATGGCAGTGTGATACATATGTGCATGGTATGTAAGTTATTTTATGTAGTAGCTACCCAACCGTCAAACAGTTTGGATAGGTGCAGCTGCTACCAATTTGCGCTAAAAGGCCAAAGAGATTGTATATAGTTGATACTGGTGAGTATAGAATGTATGTATGCAATTCTAACAAATGGGTTCAGAGATGCCAAATTGTACAGAAATTCTGTTGAATCATGGCAATGGCAGAAAAATTCTTTACACCATTGATATTGATAAATGCTCTATATTAGCACCATAAATTTCCTTTGAGTTTGCACAGATATTATCGTACATTCTCCTGAGAATATAATCCTTAAAATTTATCGTGAGAAAGTATACACAGACTGTGAGTGGAAAAGTACATATTGTAAAACTAAATCATTTTGAAAGATTTCCCTACAGGTAGGTTAATTACATTGTGAGAGTAAAACTCTCAACAACCAAGCTCTTGTCTCTACCCCAACGGGAAACATTTTATGTAGTTGCACTATTATGTTAGATGTCATCCTACATTCCAACAAAATTGGTAAAAACTAGACAAGGAGATGACATTCTAATGGACTTTTTACCATTTGTCAGTTTTGTTGGAAACGGAACAGCGAAATATTTCATTGCTACTTACTTGCACTGCACCACACTTACATAGATTCGTTTTTAGCAATAAGCACTATTAATAAACTTTGCTGGAAACTGTGTGTCTACTTTATACTTGATATTCTGTACACTTCTGTACGGATTTTTTGGGATATCATCAGAGCGTTGACACAAGAATTACGACTAACTGTACAAACGCCATTCTATCTTGTCCTTCTAAATTCACTTGACTTCATGATGTATAAAATGGACGTGTGACTTTTTGGTGATGTGAGTAAGGTACATGGACCTGAGTACTTGACGATGATTAAGTTAGCAGTGGATATACTTTCATCTACGTTAAACCCTTTTAAAACTACGCGAACCCTATGTCCTCATAATATCTTGTTGTGGATATGTGGGAGTGATGACATTGCATTAAAATATGTACATCTCTACATCATAAATATATAGGTACTAAATGTTTTTCGTAAGTTTGATACCTTACCAAGCTGTGTAGAGGTAAAAATACCTGTTTAAAACTGTACACTCTGCTTAAACGAACGAAAACCACTTAAAGCAATTTAACACTGATTCAATTTAGAGGGACCACAATCTAGTTGAAGAAAGTTACGTTTTCGTCACTGTTTAGAAATGTATGTTATGTATATGTGCTTTATTAAGATCATAGCACTCATGCATAGCACAACTTTCACCTCTGATCTTTTATCTGACGTAAGTAATTTTATGGAGAGAACGAACGGACACTCGGTCTTTTCACACTTTTAAAGATTCATGTAGCACACGAAGATATAATATAATTTTCTAGGCTGTTGTGGCTGGTTGGATTAATTGTGACACAGCTTACTACGCAGGCACGAAATATTATTTAGATGTGATTCTCTCTCCAAGAAACAGGGCGATAAGGCTAATTTCCCAACCTTCTTCCTCAAGGAAGTAAGATGAAATTGTATATTCCGCAAAATTACTCCTGTATACTATCCAGCAGCTAAAATTAGTGCTGTCCAGCTAAATTGTGATGAGTTTTGTAAGGAATTAGAATGAATCGTTTCTGAATTCAGGCTAGTTTTGTCTGTCGTTGCTTTTATCTTTAAAAATTTATCAAGACATATAACAATATGACCACGTACATAAATTATATTCTTATGTTTTTTGTCAAAATTAGTCATTGTTCACACGATGTACATATATACACATGTATGCATGTGATGTGTAAAAAGTAAAATCAGTTAATACTGCACTGATATTAACCTACTCAACGCCATTTAAAAAATCCTGTACCAAAAGATATAATTCATACTCATCGAAGATGAACAAAGTGAACACCGCCGTAAGAGTCGTAAGCGCAGGCATAGTACATAGTAACGATTAACGATTGCTGAAATTTTAAACTATAATTCAAATTGGGATCCGGCAAGAAAAAATTCCGTAATTAAATTGTGGGATAAACTTTAATTTTTAAGATATTTTAAAATGTTTTACTACTAATACTATTATATTACTATTACTTACTTCTATAAATGTATATGTTCTGTTTTTATGTACTTTAAAGGCTTTAAGTATTTAACTCTCAGTTAGATTAAAAATGCACAGATACATATGTATTAACGTGCAAAACATTTTTTCAGGGACTTATTCAGGGATTCTTGCAAACAAAACAAAATAAAATAAATGTTGAGTCCATGCATATATTTTCAGCATAAATTGATAAAAATTGGGATGATGACTACAGGTGCGCCTGATTAATGATGACTCCGTAATCAATCGGTCGGGTATTAACTAGGCCTAGCTCTAGCTCAGCGGGTAAAATAATAATGTAATCTCAAACAAGACGTTAAGAAACTATATTGGAGCCTATTAAAGTGTACATTTAAGTTTGCTCTAAACAAACACACAGCGCATTACCCTGTTTATGTGTCGTATACCGAACTAGAAGCATATCATTCCGGAATTTTTACGGAAGTATAGACTCAAGTGTATTAATTATGTAAGTTATTGTAATGCAATTTACCAACAAAATGTTATGGTTCAAATTTTATACGCTATGAAGTCCAGCTATGTAGAGTATGGATGGACCTCATTTGACATGTGCTCCATTCCAGTTCGGCGTCCGCTGGGATAATTATCGTCTTGTTATTCAGAGGAAACTTCATTTGTGGTCTAATGAAAAACCCCAGTCACTAAATGTGTGGTTGTATGAGGTTGCACGCACACATTGCTCGAAACGGTGATAACAATTTCCTTTGAGAAAATTACACAAGTCACTTTTTAAAACTCAAACAAAATTGCACAACTCTCTGTGTTGGCTGAAGTACAATCTACTTGATTATGATGCAGTTTATTGCAATGAGGCTACGAACATCAGTTTTTCTTTAGTTTTTTTTCGAATCTCCATTTGCTATTTTTGGCAAAAGGTAATTTTTCAACACATGGCAATAAGATGATGATCACGGTTCTCTTGATTTTTGCTACGTTTGATTAAAAATGGATCAGATAAAAAGCAAGTTGTGTTTAGTTCCTTTCTTTTCATTATACCTCAATGAACGATACTCACGATTTTCTCTACTGCTCTTATTTTCATGTTTCGTTATCATCAAGATCAAAATACGACGCAAACTACTTTTGCTTTCATGATTCGTGCCGAAGAAAAGGTGCACGCTACGCTGCATTATGCTATTTCGGTGTCGTTGATGGGATTCCGGAACGTGCCAAACCACATTAGTTTACTGAACTTGCATTTAGAAGCAATGCAGTGCAGAAACAGCAGCAAGTATGTATGTAAATGTAATCCATTAAATTTAACATCCAACACTGCAGCAAAAAGTAAATCTCACAGACCAAGTTTACAAAAAATATGGCATCAAATTATTTATCTAGGCTGGCACATCAACTTGTCATTAAAGATGGAAAAAAATTGCAACGTGAATTTCTAAGATAAATATTGTACAGGATGTGAAGAGAAAGGTACACGTTTAAATTACTTCAGAGAACTTATTGAAAAACTCGTCGGTGTCATTTGTTCATTGCTACGCTATGCAATGTAATGTAGGTGCAATGACTGCAGCTCTGCACTGACTGTGTCCTCGCATTTGGCATTTTCGGGGCATCCTGAGACTTGGACTCGAGACAACCACGTACACTGTTTAGTTACGCTGCAATTCTTAATTATTACAAAAACGCATGCAGCCAAAGGATAACTGTATGTACATCTATATTTTTGTGGGTTTTCATAAAATTACTCTATGATTACACCCTAAAATTGCCAAGTTTACGATGTTTACTGACAGGTCGTATTTTAACCATTTTAAAAAGTCTATACAATACACCAAATATAAAACTACGAAGAAGACCTTTATAACTCCTGGGTACTCCTTTCTGTCCTGAATGATAATTCCCTTTAGGCACACAATGTACCATAGAGCAATTACGAAGCATTATAAATTTGTGGTAGATACATTAGGTTGCGGTATAAATAAATTTCCTTTTTTGCACACTGATATTACATGACGAGTGGTACGTTGCCCTGTTGCTAATTATATTACATACAATTGCCTCTCATGCAATAGTACTTTTCTGGATTCTAACAATTTAATTTGTAAACTGTTGCAATATTACAGGGCAATGCATGCATGGTATTTGTTTGTTATTAGCTTAATTATTAATTATACATGCCTTAAAAATGTTTCGATAAAACGATTTACTACTTGTTGTAGTTAAATTTTAGACGTGTCATTCTTTTATTAAGAAATTCCTTAGGCCTGTTTCTTGTTAAGTGAAATATTAAAGTACAGACTTAATACTTGGTAATCACGGAATGAATTGATATTTGATGATATTTCCTCCTCCAGTATTTCTAAACAAACTTTGAATTTGGTAACCACTTCACGCCATCACTTCCTGCAATTTTTCGGTGCATTAAGTTTGGCCCAAATGGTACTTATGCACACAACCACATTAGTATAATGTGAGTATTTTACCCTGTTTACCGCGAAATGCTGTAAATTGCATCCCACCCGCTACGTTATGCTAAAATGAAATAAAAGTTTACTTGGAAGAGAGCTGTTCTGTTTGCTTGTTATGAATAGTAGACAACTGGTATTATAATAATAGCCCATAAGACTTGCTTGTCTAGTGCTCAGAGAAAATATTAGCATGAAATGCGGACAATTTTTGCAGAAGCACAAGGCAAAGAGAGAGAACTTTTAAATTACATCGTCAACTTCTTGTCATGCTGGACGTCACTACTTCGCATGCTTCCAAAAAAACACGACAAGAAATTCTGTACCATCTCTGAAGCTTGAAACTGAACTATTTTCTGCATTAATATTTGGCAGCTTAACGAAGATATCAAGAAAAATCTATTTAGATATTTTATGACTTTTCATATAACTGATTTCAATTTATAATGATATGATTTTCATGAACAGAGCGACCAGAATTGGGTTTCATATTTCATATAGACTTAATTCTGTTCAGAGTTCAGGGGCTATTTATGTCTGACACTACTTTCGTATACGATTGATGGACCCAAGAGGAAATACTTTGAACGATTTGGAATCGTTTTTAATGTGTCTGCATCCATATATTTTTACTCATGAAAAAGTCATATTGACTAAATAAATAGATTGAGAAATCTACTGCTCAAAATAGTAAAATTTAATGGTTAATAATGGTAATATATACTTACAATGTAAGCTTTATACATGCATATTCTACAGCAAATATATACTTCACAACATTAATTTAAGCGTTTATTTTCTCACTGTGTTGTATTTTTCGGACAAAGATAGTAAAATTGTAGATAGTAAAATATATGTACATATCAACCAACTCATCTTCTCTACTTTTGATGTTCAACCGCTTTATTGTTTCAAAACAGTGTCACAGTACATGATTCCATTTTCTCATAAAGTCAGCAATCTTGTGGAAATTTACCAAAATCAAAATAGCATCTAAGCTGAAACAAAACTCTGTTACAAATAAAAAGATAAAAAGACCATAAAGCACATAGCGAAATTAGATAACGCACTTCAAAGTATCATCATAACTATTATATTGTCCCTCAAAACGAATAAATAAAAGTAGAAAATGGGCACCACCAACACACCAACTACATAAAAAATAGTTACAATTAACACCAAATAAGCAATTTAATCAGTTTGACGAGTCGAATGAGCAAAAATTGCATCAAATTACACTTTGAACTTTGATCTAATCTTTAACGACTTTATGAAGTAACTTCACACGTTTGAAATCTCGGACAGTTATTTTCGACAACAACATTTAGAACCAGATAAAACATAGTGTAGTTATAAAGTAAAAATGCTTGAACTTCATAACTGGCTTATATAGTTTCAAAGAGATTTTCCTTGGGTTATAAGTACCTACCATTGGAATTTATAGTAGATAATTCCGCAAATTTTGGGCTTATTAGACAGACAGACAAACAGACAAAAGTATCATAAATATACTTTCAGCTGCTCAAAAAGCATTTGCAATAAGAGGAATCACAAAATGGACGAATGAAAAAGGTAGTATATCGTAAACTTTGACACTGCGTCATAATCTTAGTTTTCGCTTCCACAATTGCTTAGAGGTTGAAAAAAGACATAAATATTCTTCGTATCTTTTGTGTCTCATTCTATTTTGTTTCTCCTTTATTGTCATTCTGAACAGTATAGAGAAGCCATACGAAATTTCTGCTGAAAGTATACATGTTTTCAGCAAAGTGTAATAAAGGGGAAATAAAAAACGCATTCCAACAAAATATTATGCGTCTCCCTTAAAACTACGCCATTATAGCGGTAGTTAAAATACCTTTTTCCTGTTATAATAATAAAAAAACAAGAAAACACATTTTACACACACAGTCATAACAAATAAAGTGGCTACTAATAAAAAAGTGTTTTCATTAACCGAACAAAGAGATAGGATTTGTGTCATGTGAGAAATTAAACTTAAAATCTTATCTTAAAGTAGGTCTCTGAAGATTAATAGGCGACTGAGAAAACTTGTCATTAGGTGTTAAGTAATGATTGCCGTTTGAAAGATATGGAAAGTACTATTTAGACCGAGACAAAACTGCTAATAAAATGTTATTTAAATTGTAATTTTGTGTAAGATCAGGTACTTTAAGTGTCGTGAAACTACGAAGTATTGCAGCAATGATAAGTGGTATGAAGAAGATGAAGAAGGAGGATTGCATAACATAGTTGTTATGAGTCATCAAACCCATCTTCTTCTAGAAGTACTTTAAGACAGAATTTTTATTGCTATATATTTGTAAGCACCTTGTCTCTAGAATGCTTCTTGGAAAAATGAAATTCTCTCCGTGTCTAGTGTCTACTCGTTAAATATTTATGCATACATAACTCGAATTTATTGTCTTGCAATCTTTCATGTCCCATTCCCATTCTTTTTTCGACTTTTTCGTTCATTTTTTGAGAGGTGATCGACTCATGGAAAGCTATCTTGATAAAGCAATATATATATCCAATATATTTAGTTATTTTAGTAGCACTGTTGATGGAAAGAATGAATGATGATAAATATGAAGATGAAATAGGGAGAGAGACGAAGTAAAGTGTAGGTATAATGTTAAGTCAGGCGCTATCAAACAATCTTTTCATTTCAATGCATCCATCTAGTAAACTAGGCGAACGGAGGAGTGCATATAAATTTGTTCATGCGTATTTTGGGACAGTTTCATAGGCAAAAGCTATGATGATACGATAAAAATTACTATTCTCATTCCGTTTATTATTATGTTTTGGCTGCACCTATAAAAAACTATTATAATATAGGAAAACGATATATATATTCGTGAAGTATTGGAATAATAACATTTTTTAGACTGTCAAAAGTTGAAGTCAGAGTTTAAAGCATATTGCTAAGCTGTCTGTCACATCTCTTTGTCTTCAACTTACATCACTTCTGAAGGATGATACCGTTTACTTCCTTCTGTGATTCTATTTATTCTATGTACCCATCACAAATATTTTGAGAACTTTATCAGACTCGATCTGTCATACAAATTTGGCTTTTTGGCTAGCACTGGCACTGTTTTAGTAAAAAATGTACAACTACTCTAACTCTAATATACGATGTGACATACATGTGTCATCATCATCATCTTTGTGGCAGGATTTTACACTCCAAAAACGCTACAACAAAACCGATCAAACGTGTAATGCTATTCTATGTGCTTTATTGTCACCATAAAACGTTTAGTGATTTCCAGAATGAAAATGACAAAAAGATCATTCTTTGTTTGGATGCGAGTACACATGCATGAATACAAAATGCGTCTGCGTCACTTTTCTAGGAATGCAAGTGAAATCTAAATATATTCATAGTATATGTTCTTGTATACGGTTACAGCTACAGTGCTCTACAACTAATAAAAACTCAATTAGTTATCTTTATTCCAGGAAAATTGTTTATTGTACTTTTGCAACTAGGCCTAAAATAAAAATCTCTAGCTCAACCGTGATGTCAAATTTACAAAAAACTGCTGGTAACTTATAAAAGGAAATTCGAACGACTTAGTTTGGTTGTAGTGCTTTATATATATACTTTTGTAAATACTCTGCACTTGTACCAGAAAATGATGCATTTTGTAGATGATAAAGTTGTTGAGTTACCTTTTTGCAAACAAAATAATCAAGCTGTAAAGTATATTTGAATCCGCGAAAATAAAATTATTGCTTCCTCCCTTAATTTATTTGTTTTTGCAAGTGTATTTCTAGGTATTTCTGTAGTCTAATTTACAAAGAATTACTATTTCAAAGGAAATTAATCTTATCACTACTTTATCTACAGTAATACAGCAGGATTTATTGCACGTAATAGGTAATTTCATACAATAAGAATTTATTGAGCTAATGATGTTTGAGTTCAATGAATGATTAGTCCTTCGCTACTGTTTGATGAAAAGATGGTCAGTAAGTCGGTAAGTGACCTTGTACTGTATAAATATCTCTTATGGCTACTTTTACCTACCACTCACTATTTTGAACATTGAGAACGTTTCTTCAATATGTTAGAACCAAAAAGAAAATGAAAAGGTAATTTAAAGTAGATTGATTTCAAGGTTTATTTATTTAGAAAACAATCATCTTACCTTAAATGTATGAATTCAGTCACTTGAGTTATAAAAATCATTAAATACATTGCTAGATGTTCCCTCCCTCAACAATTATTATCTAAATACATTCTGGAATGATTTCAATTGTACATGAATTTTGTCTAGAATCGATCTTTTAGTCATATTTAAATGTTCGCACGATATAATATCTAATTTCAGATTACTGAGGCTGTCTTCGTTTTCATATGCATTTATCACTAAAACGTCACCTTGTGCAAATAATGGTTTTTACTTCCATTGCGTTTTTTACGTAAAAGTGAATGATTTTGTGAAAGAATGAAACTCGTGAAAGAATGGTTAATTGTTCCAATTAACAAGAATTCGTGGTATGCTTTTGTATCGTTTTATGCAGCCGTGTTTCCGAAATGGAATGTGGTGCCTGGACTTTAGACAAATGTCTTGAATGCAGACAAATGAACCGAGTCGAATAGAGCTACATGGACACTAAATACTATAATATAGGTAGATACAATATCATCCCAATGGATAGAAACCGAGTTTCCTGAATTCTCCAGTATAGAATTACCAGAATGGCATGCATAACGATGTTAAATGCAGTAAATGCATGGGTAATCGCTCGTTATAAAATATATTGTATTTCTGAAACCACTAAATTATCACGAGACATCCTCTTCATTAATCGAAAATGTCGTGTGGTCTACCGGAGTTGGAACTTATTTGTTGACACATACTTCTACACACTTTCCAAACTTTCACCATTACCAAATTTAAATGTATGGATATAAATAGGGAGCAATTATCGCAAATTAAAATCTTTTTAATGGATTTTGTACAGAATGGAATGGCTAAACGTAGCATAGCGTAATTTGTCGTAATGTACAATGCTCCGAATCCACCATAAATTTAACAATGTTTTTGTTGATTTCTCATTCTTTCCGTAATGAACACTTATTATAGCCACCGCTAATGACTTTCAGGCTTTTTGCATATACTTCTTAGGGTGAAAACAGAAAAAGGCCTCATTTTATAATTGTTGGTTTAATACTTTTCTCATTGAATGTCATAGTCATGTCATGTCATTCACTTTTATTTTTGAGACATTCTTCTTATTTCTGTCGGCCGCGTTTTTGTATAAATTTTGTAGTAAAAAAATTGTTCGAATATGGCTTTTCCTATTTTTTGTACAACTTACTTCGCCGACTTGTGCATGCTCGCGTTGCGTTCTATGGATTCTAATCTATACAGTAAATATATACCTACCTAAGCAGGAAATGCATTTGCTGGTGTATAAACTCATGATATTTTCGGAAAATTGTAATATTACGAAAAACAATATTTTGACCAATTAAAAGAGTATCAGGGGAGTTTATATTGGTTGAAACTCCAAAGAAGTATGCAACTCTTAAAAATGGATGTCCTTCTAATCGAACTTCGATGCCTAAAACGGTTTATATGGACTATCGAGGATTACAAGTGGAAGAGATGCTAGGTTCTCATCATCTTTCAGACGATGCCCACGCCCAGTATGCCATGTAACTTGAACTGCAAAAATGTAGAATAGATGATAGCTGCAAAGCTGCAAGTGGAACGGATTTAATTGTTTAAATTAATGTGCCCGACAGACAGTTATCAAATGCTACATAGTTACGTAACTTTACTCACATTGACACAAAGCGCGTTTACAACATAAAATTATAAATTTCTGTCCAAAAAAGTCTTAAAAGGCCAAGGTTTTCGTTCTACAAAAGTATAACATAGCCGTTACATTTGAAAATAAAATCATAATGCAGATATTTAAAAACAATACCCAGTTTTCTGAAACTTTACAACTTACTGTCGAAAGGAAACAACAACCTTTGTGTAAGTGTTAATTGCTTTTTAAAAACCAACGTGCTGTGATATCATAAAATCAAATGGTATTTTCTCAAATTTTATGAAAATGAGATGCTGTACAAGGCTGAAGGCGGAGCTGGTGTAACCGTCAATGCAAGTAAATTTAGTAGTCAGTGCAGAAGGGAAAATTACTTACACAGGCTTCATGTGGTAAATCAATGATGGTCCTTTTCCGTCGATGCGATTAAATGCTAGAATAGCAACAATGTTTTTATAACGTCTGTCTGTTTCTTTACGTCCGTCCAGCCATCATATTACATTTACCGAATACTAACAACAAGAAAAATATATAAATTTTGATAACTTTGTAGTACTCTAGGTCGTATCGAAATATTTTGAAATTTTGAAAAGTTTCTGATTTAAAAATCTGTATAGATTTACTAAAGTTGTTGTTTATTACGTAGTGAAGCATGATAATATGCACAGAGATAAAACATACAAGAGACCAGCGTGTATGGTAAAATATGTGTTTCAAGTTGCCCCAAGCCTAGAAAAAATCTATTTTGCACATTTAGACATAAAGCAAAATATTTCTATAAACTTACTACATATTTAGTTATAAAGTAAAATCAAACCATTTTACTCCCTCATGCTATGGTTTAACTCGTTTAGTGCCACTGCTGAGGCCTCTTTATGATGTTTTGACATGGGATTTAAATTAATTATAGCACAGACATGCCAGTCTCAACAAAACGGACTAAAACATTGGATGCGACCGGTTTTATTCATTATAATGCAATAACATTATCCAGAATTCGCGCATTGAATCTAAATATATTTTTTGTCAACTTGCATTTGAATTTTGCATTGTATGAAAAGAGAATGATAGTAATGATGACGGTAAGAGTTTGCTTACCCACGCATCGCATAATAACTTGATAATAGACCTTCTCAACACTTGTGTGGAATCTCTCCCCGCCCCGCGTGATGTCTATAGATATATCACTCTTAAACCACACAGCAAAAGGCATACAAGACAAAATTAAATCACCGAAATACAAACCGTATAAACTGCAGAGAAAATTCGTGATATTTTATGATTTCTCCATTACTCATTCCCTCTTACATATTATGAGCCATACAAGCTTTCATTTTTTATCACTGCTTTCTTTTCACACTCTTTACTTTACGGAACACTTCCTATGTTTTAAGAAGACAAGGAAGTTCGTGCAAACACAAAACTACAAACTGTATTTCGTGACTGTATATCGTATAATGAAGTTTTCTACCAAACGACCGCCTTTCAAATTAAATGATCACTTGAAAAATATGGTTTTGCATTACATCTGCCATATTACCCATCATAACAAAGACATTTACTGTTCTTCTACGAAAGAAAGATCTCGCAAAAAACTACACATGCTAATGATCAAAAACTTGCTTACATTATCTGAAAAACAGTTTAGTGAGTTGTTAAAAACCAAGAAAACATATAGTCCACCAAAACCACAAGTACTATAGGTCATTAATCATTAAAATATCTTGTGTTACAAATGAACCACGATAAACTGCTTTTTATTTTTATCTTATCTTCATATTATCCAACTCAGCACTTTTTCATTTCAGTATTTTCTTTCTTTGGCTTATTTTAAAAAATATTTTTCAGTTTGGCTTGTCTCAAAATCGGCAGTTTTAATACAATTGTTTTCGACGGGTCGTCTGAAACAATTACTTTTTATCAAAAAGCGACAATATTTAATGACAGATGAGATGAAGAGGTTAAATGTTCTTGTTTTTTTGATGACGACATGCAAAAAACATGTCTGCCTACTTCTTCTTTCTTTATCTCGTTATTTTAAAGGCATTATGTCTTGACCCAATCAACACTTTTATGATCCAAAATAAAGTAATTTATCTGCGATAAATATTTTGACAAAGTGTACATTACGTTGTGCTATCATTTTAATTGCTGTTAAAATCAATGGAAAATTAAAATGTCTACGTCTGAGATGCTTTGTTTCGTGGTTTGGCAAAAACAAATTAAGCAAACTCAATTGCGTTGTTTTTAACTCCCAACCTCGTATTTTATTATGAGCTAAATGATATTTTGTAAGACAGAAAGATATGAAGTACTATTTATTCAATAAATGTATGCTTTCATATGAGCCATTCAGTCAGAAAACATTTTCTTTGTGCCGATACTAAATGTCTTTGTAATAATTAGATAATTAGTTATTACCATCATAATTCCTTCCTTTCTTTTACTGCGGTTTTCATAACTATTGTTTTATCATAGTAAAGTAAGTAAAGTCTGAGTCTGAGTAAGCTGTATGATTAATACTATTTGAGAAAGGGCATTCATGTATTCAATATCTTTGGCCCTTTCTTTATCTCCTTGGCAAAGTAAGATTTTGTCTCGTAAACCGTTTTACAAGAGAACGCAATCGGCAATCGTCAACAAATAATCTTGCTATTCTTTTCTTTTACAAGCTTATTGTACTGTAAATATGGTTCCCACACTTCAGTTCAGATCCACAAACTTCACACAGACGCTTAGAACTACGACAGTAAATGCAGAAAGGCCTCTTTTCATGCTTACTAAATAAATTCACATGATATATTTTCCCTCGTTCAAGCAAAACCACCTACTCGCCCAATAGTGCTGACTTAGGTAATAATGTCAAATAAACACACACGAATCTGTCAAATATGTCAAAATTTTGACAAGCAAAGTAATTTGATTTGATGCTCACATATCGTAGGATATGTGCAAGGACTAAACTAAAATGTAGATGTATCTATTTACTAAGTGAGTATTTTGTGCTTACGATTTGATGTTCATGTTCATGATACTGCTGAACTTTTGATTTGGCAAAATACAAAAAAAAACTTCCTGTGAAAACCACTTGCGAACACCCTCGTTTGTGAAACGAAAACAGTTACTCTTTTTTATCTATTTTATTTAAATCTAATAGCGTTGCTACATTGAAAAGGTGTGGTTTCCATAAATAGACTGACACCAAACACTTTACTTTATACTTTCACTTCTACATAGATTTTCTTTTAAGGTTTCCTTAAAAACTGTAATTCTCTTTGTTCATGTCATGTGCGATCACAGTAGCAGTCATTCCGTTTGTCATGTTCCCGACACATTTGAAACTGATACTCGTTAAATAATTCGGTAGCAGTGAGACAACTGATATATATCTCCATTACCTCCCACGATTCTACACGATTTCACTAATGAGTAAAAAAAATGCATGCCACCCTTGATGCCACCAGTTGGACTAAATGGTCACGACCCCTGCTTGACTGCACACAACAACACGCAATTCTAAACCCAACAACACTAACATTTATGTTATCTCTCTTCTCTCGTATAAAGTCAATATATGATATACAATACTCATTCGTGATGTACTCTTCTCACTCCAGCCATTTTTTGTGCGAGAGGATTTTTATCTAAATACTTTGTAAATTATATATTTGCGTTGCGTTACTTGTTTCACAGCTTTGTAAATAAACTCATTCATTTATGAGTTTGTTCCGTATCGCCTTATATGCAACGCTTATCAATTTATCACTCGAAGTCTTGCATAAAATGGAGAAAAATTATGAAGCTTCACTTACAATTTGGTAGTTTGCTTGAGTAGCTTATCTTGAAAATTTAAGGACATTCGCATAACTGAAAGTTTTAACTTATTTATGGTTGGACTTTGAGTGGATATCTGTTCAGAGATGAAACATTGTAATAATAATATCAATGCCTAAATAAAAAAATGGCAGCACCTCATCCTTGAACCACTGGATTACTACTGCAGATTGAAAAGGTGTGATATACCGAAGACATTTTTCCATCTTTATCAGATGAACGAACTTCTTCTATGAAATAATCAGCGTATACGCTTTGCCAACGAAATGACTTGTTTTATGCAAAAGTTAGTTTAAACACCTTCCCAGACTGCCAACTGCAGACTGCAGCAATCTTCTCAGCATTTCATGCATAACTTTACTTACGATGATTTAAGTGTGGACGCTTTAAATTGTATGTTGTGCTAAAACACAATATACTTGTGTGTACTTTTATTGCAATTTTTCTGCTTTTATTAATAAACAGAGGCGGACATGGATGCAATGCCTAAAAGCGTCCATCCTTTCTTCTCCAACGAATTCATGTTACTGCTGCAGTCTGACAGATTAAAGAGTGCAAAAACCTGTTCATGAGCCTGAATTTTTTTCGTTTTGATTTTTTGGCATGCATGGAGTCTGGAAAACCGCCACTACCGGTCTTGGTTTGAAAAACGAGAAACCACTGATATTAAACAACAAAGTGAGCAGAGGAATAATACGATAATGATAGTAATAATGATTGACATATAGTGCTGAGTTGAGTTAGAAACCTTAAAAAAGTACAAAGTACAGCGAATGTAGTACCACCAACATTTTATGCTATATACAATAATATATACTAACTATGCACTAAGACTGCAGCAAAAACTGCACAAAAACCTAAAAGTAGCAAGCTTCCTTAGTTATCTGATTGAATTGCATGTATTTTGTGTAGCGTGATAATAAAAGGATGTGAATAAACACTCAAATAGACATTGTGCACCGATAAAAAAGCAAGTAGCATATCATCAGAATTCTTTTTTATATTCTCTGCAGTTTAGTAAAAAAAAATGGTGCACCTTTGTTGAATTAATTTTTTGGAATCCTTTTGTTATCGTGATGCTCGCTAAACATAAGAAAAGAGTAGGCGTTCACGACATTATAAATTGTGATCTTAATATACCTACTCAGCTAAAAGGCACGAATGTTTGCGGTGGTCAGTCAAAAAATGCACATTTCGTTTTGGCAAAGAACAAATGTAAATATAATATAATGACAACAGAATCTTTTGTTTTTTTATATTTTTATTTGCTTAGCATGCGTGTGATATTGAATATGCACACATAAGCCGTTTGACGACTTATGACAATTCAAAAAGGCGTATAAACGTTATGCACGTGCGACTCTAGTTGATATGAAATGAATATTTTTAATTGTGTGTTTACAATATATTTCACAAGAACTTGTCTTATTCGTGAAAAAATCAAATTAAAGTTCCAGTACACTTAATAGTGACAAGGAAGGTAAAGAAAGTAATAAAGAAAACGAACCAAATACTATGCTCGTGTGTTCAGCCATTTTACAAATAGCTACATAATGTTTAAGTCATGTAGCCAATTTAGCCAGTGTCGGAACTCGGAACTTAGAATATGTTGTTCGTGTAAGTTTGAAGCGATTGGTTCAATCAACTTCAGGTAAAAATAATCGTCATCGTCAAGAAAATAAAATGAATGGTAATACCACAATCAGTACTTAATCGACAGCAAAAATCCAAGAAAAATGAGAATTCCAGCATAAAAGCATCTACCAGCAAGTGGATAAGTTGGCTAGCTAACTACTTATTTTATTACATGCATATTTACACAAATAGGTATTCCTTTTGCTTTACTTTTTTATTATGTATTCTGTATATTCACAATTCCACAATACGCCAAAGTCGTGACTGTATAGACTATAGCGTATAGGTATGCTAACCTTCTTTTAATTTTTCCACTCACCCAAGACCAAGACCGCAATAAAGTTTGCGACTAATTTAAACTATCTGCGTTTTTCGAGAGGAAACAGACAGCTAGGTATAATAAAAACGCAATGATTTAGCTTAAAACATGAATCATAAAAGATTTGAACGCTTCCTTTCATTCACCAAATCTAAAACCAGTCATAAAAGACGTCATACAAGAATAGCATTTTACAATTCTGCAAAGGTGCGAATCCTTGTTATAATATGTAGTTCTGTAGAATTTTAATTTTATCATTTATCATAAATATTTTACGGCCCGTTTCTCCTGTTCCAGCCTTTCATTATGGTATACACTATACACATGTATGCGCGCTTGCTTGGGGCGAGTTTTATGGTCAATGAAGATGCAAGTAGTGTAGCTTATCATGGAAATGGTACTTTCTTAATCGATTTGTTGCTTTGTTCGTCCTACTAACAATATTTTAAATGGTTTAAATAGCATATGAATATGCATATAATATTTCTATAGAGCAAATAAAACTCAAATGATTCCGAAACAAGCATGATCCGAAAAGCGATTAAAATTAAAAGAGAAGCTTAATTGTTTCACTATACATTTTAAGCTTAATACATAGATGATATAATACGTAGATTATATATTTTTCGAAGTTTAATTTTGCTTGAACGATGCTAAAACTTGAGAAATTCACTACACCGAATTGTAAATGGATTTACAATGGATATATTGAGTGTGAGGTCAATGAGCAGATTAACATTTTGCCCTGAATTATCTTCGATCATCAACACAAGCATTAACCAAATTTATATTTGTGTGTTATTTTATAATTCTAAGAAAACTCGGCAAACTGACATTTTCATTTGTTTTTGTATTTGGACTCTTTTAAGTAAAGACAGAACATTGAATATAGCTGCTAATCACACTACTATGATCTCATGTTCATGTTAAGGTGCTCAACCTAACTAACTAGCTAGAAATAAATATGCACACATCAACTTTGACATGGCATGACAAGTTCCATCGCATCTACTATTGTGTCGCCTATTTAACTATTTATGGTTTTTGCAGGAAACAAACACCGGCCCCGGATATTACTATTACAAATTTGAAATCAGTCACGAAATCGGGTAAAGTGTTAAAGCAGAGGCAATATGCATACATATATTATATTTGAGTGGTTGCACTTACCGCTTTTACATTTAACATACTTTAGCAAACACACGACATGTTATCTTACAAGTTTATGTTTACAGAACATCGTGAATCATGAGAATGTTTATAATACATAATTTGCATTTTGTTTGTGTTCAAAACACAGCACAACTACATTTAGCACAAATGCTGTTAGTAAAGTAACTAAACTATGATAGTTATGTTTTTATACTCAAGATACTAGCCAAAGATTAGACATAGAAGTATACCAAAATAAAAATCTAATTAAGCTCGCATGTAATGTGGACTCATGTAAAAACAAGGAGCATACATGGTTTTTCACTAGTTTTATTTGAATATTTTCCCCTATTTAATGATATTATTTCTTTTTTCACACCAATAAAAATTCGAAATGGCAGTAGCACGCCTTGCAGCAATATATATGACGAATGACGTGCCTTTGCATGCGAAAGTGACAGAGCATGAAACTTTTAGATTATTAAATTACGGGAAACCTAGCTTATTAGCTACCACACAGAAAATCTCAATTCACACCGAACAAACAAAGGAATGCTCCTGTGGTGACACTTCTTTCTTTCAAGTTTTTGTTCGTTGTCTCCATTTTTCTGCATGCTGTGAAGCAAAACGCACACACACATCTACAACCTATGAATCATCGTGAACCATGGACCGGCACACCTGTTCTTAATAGCTTGTAAACAGATTATTTGCACATAAGTTGATAATAAAGAACTATAATTGCAAAGTCATTTTACGGGTTTATGTTTTAATAATATTAACAAGGCGAGAGCATGAAGTGAAGTAGGAATGTTTGTTTGTCCAAGTGTAGAATGCAGACTTTTGTTTCTCTGCATGCATTAAAAAATATACCTATACAATATTTTGTTACATTCTCATTTACATTGTACTTGATTGTACCACAAAGACAAAGAAAGACAAGCTCTTACATTTTTGTACAGTCATTGACATTAAAGCGTTTAATAAAAAATGTTAAATTGATGTAAATAGGCATTTTAAAACTTACCACAGTCCATGAAAAACACTTTCTGGTATTTTAAATCGTGAGTTCCTGGATAATAAAAATACTTTTCTAATCCTTTTTTATGATGTTGCAAGTTAACCCAACATCCAGCCTTCAATTCAACCTTCACCTTGATGATCACGTACAGTTCAAGTTTTTTTGCAGACAGATTATTTAAGATTTTTTATAGTTATTTTTAATGTCTGATACTTGACTACAAGCACTAGTCTGAAAATATATCACCACATGTACATTAAAATGAAGAACTACATTAAAACATTCAAAGTTTTACAAAAGTATTTTTGACACAGTTACTATTTCTCTTAAACCGCTTAACGCCTTCAACATATACAAACCGCGAAGCACATTGACGTGAGCGAATTGGTAAAAAAAATGACAGCGAGTTGTACACTGTCGTGAGTTGACTGAAGTGGGAGAGCACTAGAGGCATTCAAAGTTCAAACCTCAGAGAAGGCTTAATAAAATGACTTTTGATACAAACTTCTAATGGTTGTGGCTAGAGCAATAATGTGGTTGGATAATGGGTAAAAGTGGAAGTTGAAGTAGCTAACCGTTCTGCTAAATGGAAACTGCCGCTTTTATAGCGCACCACGCATCTTTTTTATATTATTACATATGTACGTCTAGTACAATTTAAGCTGGAAAAAAATACTTACGTAGGTTACTTGTTATATGAACTTGTCTAAAATAGAAAAAAAGAAGGAGATGGATTGGATGGAAGGTAGAGGTTCTTCCGCCAACACCAACTGGGTCTTGTGGTGGTAAGTGAGCTGTCTCTGATGTCTACCATGTAATAGGATTTTGTCAACCAAGTTTCCCGTTTTTTTGGAGAGACTCACTCAATAAACACACTACAAGAAAGAATGATTCCTCTATTTTTTACTTTCCTTATGATACTATTTTTTAGCAACTTTCTCGCCTCCCAAGCTTTTTATTATTCTATCGGAACTAGGTTGCCTCTTGAGATGTAAAGATCGAATGTAGAAGAGAGATGACAGGAGCAGACGCTTCTGTGTGTAAAATAAGGTTAAAAATGGGAAGATGGGAGGAAGGAAGAATGGTAAAGTGTACAAGAGTTTTCCGTTTTTTCTCTTTCCACTCCTACTAAAATTGTTTAAGAAAAAAAATCAAATTTTTGTGTTTGCCTCTTTCCTTGCTTTCTCCTTCACTAGCTACTAAAAGTTGATGATGTTTACCCTCAAGTTTTTTTTCACTACCTTTTCTTCTGTTCGCGTACGTGTTTGTTTATATAACAAATCTACTATGTGTGTGAGAAAGAGAGAGGAAGTCAAAAGTGACGAATATATGACGATGATTGCAATGAACAAACTATGCAAGGGCCACTTTTTTCTTAATAATCATTTTAGTCTGAACAATTTTTTAGACTTCATAGCAGTCCTTTCCTTTTTTTAATAAAACCGTTTTCCAAACTATACCGATTGTAAGTTTCATATGAATACATACAACATACAAGTGTACAAACACAACACGTTTTTTTTGTTGTTGGTATAATATTTTTTTCTTGCAAAAAATTTATATATAAAAGTTAAGAGTTGTCAGATTGCAATAACTTTGCAACGAAAAGGGTTGGATTATACGATATTATCGTAATTTATACCATAATGTTGAATATGTGTTTAGGTTGTAATTTAAAAAGTCAAACTTTCTCTTTTCCCCTTTCCCTTTTGTTATTGTTACCTCTTGCTTGGCTTTTCCCAGCCTTTTCGTTCAGTTCACGTAATAATATGTTTTACTCTTCAGCTGCGGCTTGGCCTGACATGCCAAAAATTGTACGGCAGGCCGGTCTTTTTGTTGATTGCAGTCGTCGTACCGTATTCTTCTGTTGTTGTTATTACTGTTATCTTATGGCTGGATTTGTTGTATGTAACAAACAGAGCTTTTCAAACCCTCTTGCTCTTAGCCTTTCTTTCTTCTGTTGTGGCTGCTGGCTGGCGAGCAAAATTTTTTTTGTGAATGGTAAATGGCAAGTTTATAATACCGACGACGAAGCAGACAAGCTGAAAACGTCTGAGGAACAGTGAGAATTTCTCGCAAGGAAATATACCGAGAGAGCGAGGATGACGATGAATGAAGCCGACTTTAGTGACTGACTGCGTTCCAGCTAGTACGCCAGAAATTTATCGCTCGGTCGAGTGAGAGCAGCGTACAAGCGTACTACTACTCTTTCTACTACACACTCTTCTCACACAATGCTCTTATGTGTGTAAAACGTAACTTATTTGTATAAAAACTCTGACGATGAGACGACGAGAACGACGTTGTCGTTTACTAACGATAGTAACAATGCTTCTCTCTTTTTTTCTGTAAGCTGAGCTTGTTGGCTTGTTCCTTGTGTATCCTTCCCATCAACTACTGAGAAGTTGTCTTATTTCAAGCAAAATCCTTTCTGATTTTCCTTTTATTTTACACACACTCAAATAATACAGACCAGAGACACACACACGAAGCAACTCGTCACTCATTCGTTTTTTTCTTGTACCATTTCATCTCACATGGAGATGACACAACTTGTTTTTGCTTACTGCTTGTGTATGGTGTTTTCCTTCTTTCTTCGTGATGCTCTTCTCACTTTCCACTACTTACACATAACAAGACAGTAATAACAACACTAGTACATGCCACCACTACTGCAACAACACTCTTTCCAAGTTAAGTGTTGGAGTAGAAATGCTCTAGTAATTTTATTTTTTTACTTGTGCAGATTTTTTTGCACATCTCCCCTTTCTATTTTGATTCTATTTTTTCCTCTCGTCATCATACCTTCCACTTCCCCTTTTCCTTCTGCTCTCATGCGCTTGAAATGTAAAATGTAGAAACGATGATGGCAAGCTGGCAAGCTGGGAACTCCACCGAAAAGTGTGCCTAGTTATCTGTGAACCCTTTCCTCTAGTTTCCCTCTCGTTCCCTATCATCAACCAGTCATCCGTACTCTGAATCTCCAATGCATTAACGCTACTTTCCCACATCGAATGGATAGAAAATGTTTAAAAGGTAACAATAGACAGACCACGCCAGGGTAATGGAGAATTGCAAAATGAAGGGAGTACGTCGCAGATGTACTTTACTTTGTTAGAATGTCTGCGTCTTTATGTATGAGTGCGAATTATCGTGCATATTATGACTTCTCCTCATAACAATGATAATGGAGACGTGGAAAAGGGGGAAGATTCTGACGCAGGAATATGTGTAAAAGCAAAAGCAAACGACATTTATGCCATGCCATGTACAATTCAGTTTACTATACTGCATTAGTGTTCGTGTACAAAACTTGCAAGATCTTTTCAACACGACTAGTCAACCGACGATCATAAAAGGTCTAACGAACAGAATAGGAGAGACTTGCTTTTCGCTTGTCTACTTCTACTAGTTGTTGGGGAGAAGGGAGAAGCTCAACGGAATCATCCTTCTAATAAAAGTCTCTCTCCAAAGAAAAGACTTGGGTGGCAAAATAGGAACAAAAGGGAACTCAAAACTCAAATATGTAGTGTGATAAAAAATATGAAGATACTACAAAACGGATGGGCTAGTAGAGACGCACACTTTTTTGGTACAGACAATAAAAGCTTGGTGCTCACACACACACGCAAAAAGGCAAAAAACGGTTACTCGCCGCAGAACACATTTGCAATAAAATGTTGAAAGATATTGGATGGGGGAAAAGGTTGAAATGAGTAGTGCCTATATTATGAAAACATTTTATCGTACTACATTTACTTACTGGTGCACTAACAGTGTTATCCTTAATAGCAATCTACTAGTGGAAAATATCACCACTTTAACATATGTACACGATGTACGTGTGTGTGTCGTGTGTGCATGTTCACAGTTATCGTTTTGCTATAATAATGAGTATTTTTAGCCTTGCACTGACTGAGACTGAGAAGAGGATGATAGCAAGAAGAAGTGATCGTAATTTTAGCATGTATTGTTGGTAAAGTACTAAAAGAGTAGAGTTTTACATACCTTCCTTGTATGCAGATTTTTTATATTGCAATGACACTTTAGTATCGGGTTTGAAGGAATAAATTATACATATTTGGTATGTACACACGATAATACAAATGTGCTTGAGGCCACCTTCAAGTATTTCTCACCGAAATGTTAGAATTTAAAAGAATAGCTCTTCTGGAACCAAAAACTTTAATGGTTTTAACTTTCAACCTGGGATTTTATATTACCTTGTATTCTTGTACAAGACAAAGGTATATATTTTTCTTTATGTTGAGACAAACATTTCTATATTGTTTACTATTGGGGAGTTTCGAAAGAGGTGATTGCACCATTTCGTCCTTGCCCAACAATAATTTCTGAATTGTTCTTTGCAGTCAAAACAAATGGTGTTATAATCGTTAAATTTACAAATTGCCATTGCATTTATAATTTGCGCATCATTAGACGTACGTCACTTATTTGGATCGTAAACTCTAGCCATATACATGATGTCGAAAAAGTTGCAGAGTTTCAACTCAAGTACAATATATTTATAAAATGTGTGGTATTGGTACTCGAGTACTACTACAGAAATTGCTAATTACTATAAAGAAAATTGAACATGATATTTCAGTTGGAATCGCTTTTATAATAAGAAAAAGTTAATTACTTTAAACGATTTGCATTTAACTGAGCTAATTAACTGTGTGATGCAATATGGGCATTCAATGCTCCTTCTTTATGTGTCTAGTATTAAAAAGCAATTGAGTTGAGCTTTAAATAACATAATTTACGCATCGTCCTTTATTTACGTATTAGTGAGTGCGTTTGTTGTATATAATATAAATAAAATTCAATGTACCAACGATTGCATTTATACTTGATTTATAGTAGGAGGGTACTGAGTACTGAATTTAGATCGTAAAGTGGATCTGTACAAGAATAGAAAGAGGAATGAATTGAAACATGAATTCAATGAAAACGAAAGCGGTTAAGGATTTTAAGCCATGCCAAAACACGATAACTTCGATTTTATGTATGAAGAAACCGTGTATTGATGCCAAAACGCACGTTGTTACATTGCCCTCTAAAATACACTGAATCTAAAACGTATAACAAGGGATATATAAAAGACGACGACTGAACTGCAGTACCAACAAATCACACAGTCGGTTTCACAGTTTTTGTAAAAGTTTTAAACTGACGAGTACTGACCCTCGTGTTGTTGAACTGATGGTAAGTGTGCCAATCCAAACCAACTTTATGCTCAAACTTTACAGATATTTTAATGTTAGCAAACAGCCAGCCCATTTTCCCTTTCACTCATTATGGCAATATACCTACAATTTGTAACCCCAAAAAATAAGAGGAAAATACTTATCCTAACCAGTTTAAGGTAGTATTATCGCATATTATGTTAGCATAGAGCTTTAGTTTTCATTAGCAAGCAAATACAAAAACGACTGAAATTCTTTAGGGCTCCTATATTTTTACTGCATGTTTATAAACTGGCTGTTTAGTTTTCTCCAAATCATGCACTTCTTTTAACAATTTCCTTTCTTTTTAAGTTTCTCTTTTATTTTCTCCCTAGATATCTTGTTAGTCGCGAACTTCTTTGAACATCCCTTGCTCTTTGCGTTAAGCTTCAATAATTTTATGGGTATTACGACGAGTAACGTGAGTCAGTTAAGTCTATATCTTGTTAGTATATCATATTATCTGGCTACACCATTCATGTTTTTTAAATGGTATGCATGTCTTGAATCCAGAGAAGCATGCATATTAATGGAGCTTCAAACTATTAGAGACGACACAAACAAAGTATTTGTCATCAACCAACCAATGAACTTATGTGCCTATTTGGTAAACTTGCATTCATTGGGTAATGTTATGTTAAATTAACTGCTGCCCTATAATAGTCATAGTTGTTTCATCAATTACATAGTATTTACTCCATTCAAAGTATCTAACAGTCATGCATTTGGGTTTGCTAAAAAAAATAATGCACTTTTTCTCTGTGTTTCGCATGAGGAAGTAAAAGTTGTTATCAGCATTCGACACAAAAGAGCAAAAATAAATTCATGACTGTTTATGTACATTTTGTGTGCATAAATTTGCTGGCGTGACGTGAATCTCCAAAAGCAAATATTTGATTTTTGCTTTCATCCACATAAGAAAAGACGAACAATATTGTTACCTGCATACATATATACATATACCTATTTATATAGAGGCTGAAAAAACGTTGATACTATTATATTTGTATACTTGTACTTGTATGCAATGTTGAATTTTCTGATTTGTGGCATATACGGTAATATTTTTTTCTTTATGCTACGCGTCGCCGAAGAGTCATGTATCATGTTTGTATGAGATCTCAATTTCGTAGACAGTAAGCGAATCCGTACTTTGAAATTTAATCAGCTACAGAGAACACGCATAGAATCAGCTACACGGGTTTCTAAATTGAACGCTAACAAGTTTTTAATTACAATGAGAAATCGATCAAATGAGTATTTTTATATTTCCTTCAATACTTTAGACGTAGGTATAGAATATAAGTGTGTATGTGTTTGTATGTATATCTCCTTTGAAGCCAAAAAACCTAACATCGCTGCATAAAAATACCCCATTTACTGTGCTCTGTATACTCCCTTTATTTGCAAATTTGCGTTAGTTTTCATTGAATTTTTGTCATGATAGTGTTGATGCATGTAATAACCAAATTATATAGACTAAAGTATGCGAAGTGTGGATGATGATGCTAAACTGAAGGATTTACTCAAATGATTATGAGATATTGACTGAGCGTTATTTGGATTATAAGTTTAAAGCTGAGAAAGCGTCAAAATTCTGTTAAACATATTGGAACATAATACAAAACAGAAAGAGTACGAAAATGTGATATAGTGTAACTTTTTCAGAATTGAAATGAGTATTTTTTTGGATTAGTTGGAAAGATGGGTTTGGGGCTACTTGAGACAGCTCTATTATAAACCCAAGAAGCCATGCCAATGTCGTGCTAATGTATGTAGATACATACATATTTATGTTTTATATATATCTGAACCCATGTTAACTTTTTTGACTTCATTTAATTTGAATATTGTGCTAATCAGTTTGAAAATCCAATGTAATGTTGTATATATCACAGTTCTCATGCTAAAAATATTCTTACTTGAACAAAGTCACTTCTACATATTAAATTGTTTCTTCTTCATTTTCATTATAACTTCTTATGCAAACTTAGTATATTTAGTTTTCTACGCACTGCAATGCATGCATCCACATGCCCCACACTCAGGTCTTACAATATGCCTGTAAGCAGAAAAAGAAAAGGCAAACCGGATATGACAAATGTGTAGAGGGGAAAGCGATTCACTCATAAAGTTAACCAAAAATATAACTAGTGTGCGTAAGCAAGGGAGCATTCCGCTTGAAAAATAGTTGTTTTCTCTGCATATTTGTCGGTGCCACTTGTGTGTAAGCCATTCCTTACACTGTCTCCACTCCACACTACTGCAGCAAGTTATTTGCTTTCTGTGTTTCTATCAGAACTGGAATTACTTTATATATTATTACTAGAGAAAAAAACAATATTCACAGTTTGTAAATATATAAAACTGACTAGAAAAAGAAAGAAAAAGTAGAAAGCTGGTTTTTAATGACACTACACTTCAAACGTGAAATAAAAACAAAGCGGTACCGAACCAGAAAGAAAGTTCATTTGAAGCCACCCGTGTTCGAAAGCATACTCTTTGTTAAGTGCATAGCGAATCCAGAAGTAGAGTGTGTATGGATCTCTAAACATAAGCAAAAGCCGTTTGTTAAAAAACATAATGCATTTAAATGACATCAACTTCAACTCGTGGCTGTCCCTAGTATGCATGCATAAACGCGTATCAATAGTCTATCTCCCTTCAACAAAATACCAAAAACAAAACGGAACTTCCTTTCTTTTAAACTTGAAAGGTGCATACTTTTCAACAACCCAACAATGATGATATGATGATACGAGTAGGCCGCATAATAACCACAATATAAACAGCAGAACCGGACGACATAACCAAAAGGAAGCGCATTCTAGTGCTGTTCTGGAACTCTGGTGGAAAAACGAGCTTGGTGACTCGTCGTTTGTGAGCTGCGGCTAAAAAAATACAATCACTCGCTTCCAACATTTCTCGTAAAACGCGTATGACCAAACAAAGCCAACTTAAAAAGTTGCGTCTCATTTTTGCATATATTCATTTATTTCCCATAATATTTAGCATGGGCTTCACTGGATCTGGAAAATATATTCGGGACTTTATACAAACTCTATACACAACACGCATATGTACATTCCCAACATCAACAAGAGTAAATAAACTTACCAAAATTATACTTTAGCCCATCTATGCGTATAGCCTATTATTGCGGTGTATAAAGTATTTATATTTTGCACAACCAACGTCGTTCACATCGTAAAGTTAAAAAGTATTTTTGGGAAAGTAGTACTCTGGTTCATAAAACAACTGTTCTGAATAATGATAGCAAAAGCACAATGGCTGCAATGCAACTATCTGTGACGCTCCATGCTGCTGATAAAACAGCCTAAAGCCAAGTTAGCCTTCTTCCCTTTTTGCATTTCATTGCCGTGTTTTTGAGAGCTCTATACTTTCGGCTTTGATATGTTCTTTACTCTCTTTCTACCAAACCAAAAGTTAGTAAACTGAGGGAGTTCAAGAGGTTCAAAAGCGAAGGAGAGAGTGGGAAAGAGAGATATATCTTACAGCTTTATAAAATATGACAACGAACAAAGCGAGAGAGGCAACAAAGAAGAAAATTCTGATATTTGCTTGGTTGTATGAATGTTTTGCTTTTGCACACTATTGCCACACGCGTGTCGACTTATGTCATATCAAAAATACCAAATGTGTAGGTACACACATAGCATAACATAACGTGCTGTTTTTTCTATAAGAAGTAGTCAGTATGAAATTTGCTCAGTGGAATAATAATGAGTACGTACATTTGTATGGGAAACTCGATAACTAGAAACAGTCTTCACGACATTGCATTGCATAGGCTAGTCTCAGAGAGAAAAAAGGAAATACTGGATTGTTAGGGTTTGAAAATGAAAAGGTTCCTTCCGTTAGTTTTAGTATCCTGTTTTGTTACTCGGTCTGGTTGCCTACATATTTGTATTTTGCAGTCTCTTCTTTTTACCATTATTGCGTCGCAAGTCGCAATGCCATGAGACTTTTTTCGTTCTGCTGGAATGTCTTGTTCAATGTTTTCTTATTACGATGGGCTTGTTTTTTGTTCTGATTATTAGTAGATATTTAGCTGAATTTGTTGTCAACTGGTTAAACAAACAAGAAAGGAATTATTATGGGTAGACAGTAGTGCGAAACGTATTCTTAAAATGAACGTGCTGGAATGAACAAAAAAATCTTTAGGGAAATAATCAAAGTACAGTCGTGCGCACAATAATAATGTACAAATGCTATCAACACTTCATGTAAATTGTATGAGTAAATCGGAATTACAAGATGAAAAACGATTGTCACCAGAATACCAGAAAACATAATTCAAGACGATATTTTTTCGCAGTGTTATTACAGAGCTATATCTATATGCTCCTGTATGCAAAACAATTGTGTAAATGTAATTATTATTTATGTTGCGCACGTTGGTCTTGAATGATTTATATTGGATTGCATGTTCTATGACCCGTAATGATGAGAAAAGAGACTAATAATGTAGTTAGCTCAGTCTTGATAACATGAAAACAAGCATGATGTAATTAATCAAAATGTAGTTTAAATATCATCTGGTTTGCAGATAGCAGGTTTAAAATGTATTTTTGGGAAAACCTAATTATCAATCCAAGCATACATAAAGCAAATATTTATGTATTGTGAAAGAGTCTATGATCAGTATGTGTAACACAACAACACAAGTATACATAGATGGTAATAGCTTATTCATAACTCAATTGAAAATCATAAGAGATATTCTCGTAACTATATCTAACTATACTTTATTCATCGGATTCATAAGCATAGTATGCTTTATACTTTTCTTTATGTTCTTCACCCTTGATATTTAAAGAGTGACCCACAGGTGACAAATATTTTAGCTTGTAGCTACTATAACCATTTATCTATTGTAGACGATGGACGAATTATATTCCAAATGGTTTACACTAAAAGTTGGGCTAACTTTTGCTGCGCCAGCCTGGCACCACCAACATCTTTACATCTAAGAATTAATGAGTCATATTCCTATTCTCTTGTGTCTTTCGGGAAATAGTCGTTGTATTCGCAACAAAATTAGAATTTCTTCTATAATTTCGTTTATATCAAACCAAGCCCTTGCTCATACAGTTGATATGCACGGCGGAACGAACCTTTCAAGATTCTCTGCATTACGTACCAAATTGGTTCCAGAGTGCAAAGGCCTCTCTATACATTATCATTTATCAATAATTTAAATAAAAATGGTAAGTGCAATACTTTTGTAGTCAAATCATTTAAATGCAAATGAAAGTATCCGGAAACATGGGGTTTAAATAAAGGCAAAACAAAAACGTTCTTATCGTTAGCTTTGTTAATAACAGCATAGAATGTTGGATGGAGATATTCATGTAAATAAAAAACCAGTGTTTTGCGAGTACCCCTAAATAAAAATATTGTGACGAAGGTTTTATTGGTTGCAAAATTCAAGTCTAATTTATATTATAAATGTTTCAGTTTTGCAATCTAAATCTCTCATCACGGAAAAGGTCATCAAATTTGATTTGTATGATGGTGCAACGTGCAACACTAGTGCCCCTAGATGTATTGATATAATAGAGTTGTTGAATAGTTTAAATTGTCAATGCAAACTTTTAAGAAGATTGCAAATTTGCATTTCAAAGAGATGTGATGATGGAATGTATTGTGAAAAGGAACAGAGTATTCAACAAGATGTACGCAAACTCTTGTCCTTCCTTCCACTGAAAAAATATATACTTTCTTCCTATTTTTTTCCTCTTTTCAGCTTTTGCATATTACCATTTTTCCCTATCATTTTAGTTACATCATGCATCTAAACTTATTTGATTTTATACACAATTTAAAATGATGTGACTACAAAGAATATATGCAGAATAAATCATGAAAGTAAAGGGTTAACGGAGATTAATATGTGTACTTCAAGTGTATTTGAACAATGATACCAAAATAAGCGCCTGCTTGATTGAGCATCAATAAAAGCAGGAAAACTGAAAGTAAAGTTAAAAAGAAATTTGGTACTCAATTCAAGTGTTCCATTGAAAAACAGTTTTATTTCATCAAAAAATCCTTGATAGCTCGTTCATGAAATGGTCATGACCACGACTTCTCATTTTAAGTTTGTACTTCAACTTTACTTTCGAATTTCCAGCTTTTTACTGAAAAAATAAGGTTTCTCTAAAAGAAATAGTGTGCTGAGGCAGAAATAGAACTTTATAGACAAATAAAAATTGGTTTAAAAAGTCCAATACGTATTTTCTACAATGATATCAAGAACAGAACAGCGCGAAGTTATGACTATGAACTATGACGTTTCTCGTTCATTCATGTACAGTTGTCCATTGAATTGAAACACGCTCGGTTTTTACCAATTTTTACAAAGCGGAACAGAACGGAACAAACAGAAAACTGAAGAGAGAAAGTTTGGCAACAACAGTTTAGTATTTTAAGATGAGATGAAGACGTTGAATTTTCGCATCCTTTTTAACGGAACAGAATGACAAAAACTTTTCTCAACTTGCCATTATCACTCTTGTTTGCGCTTGTTTAGTTTTCTATTAAAAACATTGTATATATCTATGGGATACGATAATATGTCAGAAGGGATACTAGGAGTGTTACCTCTAACCGAAAAATACTAGCCGAATTATACTTGTCGAAAAATAACATTTTGTCGAAATGCCATTTGGCGAATTTGGTTTACTAGTCGAATTCGCATTTCTGTCGAATTTTCTCTTAACATGCAAATATCCATCCCCAAAGATCTTCCAAAATGTCTTGTAGTTTCAATACTTCCATTAGCATTCAGCATCTTTTTGGAGTGTACATAACCGGGAAAACCAACCTAGGACGAACAATGCAGTTAAGAGTTGGAACTGTACAATCACTCTTTAGCTGAGTGTTCACATCCTCCTTAACACAAGTAGAAAAGCACAGTGTCACAATTAGTATCAAAACTATCTGGGTTTGTTTCTGATTAAACAAGGTACCATCAAAGGAAAATAAATAGCAGGTTACTTCAGTTGACGAATATCTTTTAACGTCATGCACCAAAGGCCCACCTGAAGATGTTAGCAGTAGGCTTGAAGTGGTCGACGGGCAATTAAGTGACTCTCAATCGGAACATTAAGGTAGTTCCCTGAAAAAGTACCAATATTGACTGTACCAGTACCAGGAAAAAGTTGTTGCAGTAATTATATTGCATCTAGTTTTGACAGAACATACTACTACTGCAAGCGTAACTAGGCCTAGAGTAAGAACAAGAAGACACCAGCAGCTGCAACACGCAACAGCGACAGATTAAAACTTAAATATTAATTTTATAAAAACGCTTATTAATTGTACAAAAATTATGTTACAAATATGCTAAAAAATGCAATAACTTTATGTATTGTAATATTCTACTAAAATGATTCGCCTAATAAATTTCTACAATATCTGATTCGGCTAGTATATTTCGACTAATAAAATGACTGTTTTCATTTCGACTAGAAATTTTTCGCCTAGTATTTTTCGGTTAGAGGTCACACTACTAGTATCCCTTCTGACATATTATACAGACCCATAATTATTTATAATTCAGGTGCTGCTTGTTTCAATTGAAAAAGTATTAATTATTTAAACCCCGGGAATCATATAAGTGAAATCAGATGCCAACACATTCTTTCCGTCGACTCTTTGTTTATTTATGATAGATCATAATTTTTTAATTCATCGTTGAATTTTTAATTTTTAAATCAAAAGCGAACTGCACAGAAGTTTTGGAATGAATGAAGTTTTGAATTTATCATTTCTGATCATTTCGACTAAAAGTTTAAATAGATGTTTAATCTCACAATAACAACGTACTCAATATCTTCAATATTTCTATTGCTTATTTTCAAAGAAAGACAGTCTAAAGGATATGCAGCTTTAATTCGTACAACTTTAGCATTTAAATATTTTATATTTATAGAAGTTATCAACAATGGAACTTGATATTTTTAGAAACTGAGTCTTCTGTGCTACAAAACTCAGTTTAGTGCAAATCTTGAAATTGAAGAATGCATAATATTTTTTGAACGTTTAGACAAATTTCAAATATATGGTTTTTTCCAGCTGTCTGAAAAGCGTGTTTTCCTTTCTTGTGGTCCTATTATCAGATTGTATAAGCGTATGTATATTCTTTTAGTCCATTTCACTGTCTGAAATTTGAGCTTTCATGTATGGTCAACATTGCTTATTATGCATTCTTGTATCGGTGGGTTTTATACTGTAAAAAATTTCTGGATTTTAGAGCTTGTGTTTTCAACAGGTTTTTTCTCAGAATATTTAAAGTACATCATGTATTTTGAGTGGTAAATAAATTTATGGGGGTATTCATTTTAAAGAGCAGAATCTGTGCCACAATTCCTTGTAGTTTTCGTTTTTCTATGACCACTTAAAATTACATTATTGTAACGACAAAGTTTTTGAAACTATTTTGAGTATCTTTTTCGCTTTTAGCATATCCTAAAATTTCCACTGATTGTGAAGATGTTATGGATTCTTAAAGCACAGTATCTGGGCATTATATATTGAACGAATATATGTGGGGTTCCTTCTATTATCAAATGCGTAAATATGCAATGAAAATGATAAACATCAGAAACTTTGAAGCCGGAAAAAAAACAGTTTTTCAGTTCCAATTATCTCTAATTTGCGGTCGTTCACGGATCTGTTCTTTTTTTAGTTTTGATACTTAACAATATACGCATTGTTTCCGTATAAAGTTCTATGATGCTACCTTCATTAGGAGCTATACAACTAAACAATTTTATGTGCCAATTTTCCTTGAAATCGGTTAAGCCGTTTGGACGCTAGAGTTCGAACTGACAAACCTGTAGACCGACATTTATGGAGTCATTCATATGCAAAGTAACGCTTTGGGGGTGCTGCGGGGGTGGGTTGGTTAGAGGTAACAGGGACGTTCTATATTTACTGGAATGTTCTGAAATATTGAAACGACGTGACAAGGGGCGGAGGGTGGTGATGTCTAAAAAATTACATATTTGTGAACGATCCCTTTTACTCGGTAATAGACGAAAATATAAAGTCCCTTATCGGGACTTAATGATAAAATTTGTGTGTGTATCCCATGCAAGATGAACTAAAAGTGCTCACAACGAAATTATGCAGGCGGCTAGTTAAATATTCACTCATATAATTTTTACTGGCAATTTTGTAGTTCTTGATTTTAAATTTTCTTAGTTCGAAAACAGTTACATATGCAATCAATTGGTTTGGCAACCATACTTGATAAATTTACATTGCCAGAAGAGGCAGATACTGGTGGACTACGAATATAAAGAGGTCCAGGGTGACCCAAAGAACACTAGACCTTTTTTTAAATACAACTTTTGATTGTATTTTGTTATATGTATTTGAACAACAAAAATAAATAAACTCTGATCCATTTTCCCAAATACAACATAATCCTACTAAAATGAATGAATATGCATAGTCAGTCAATTTTTTATATTTAGAAATTCTGACGGAATTGGAAAAGTAGTCTTTTTAGAGCGTAGAGAAATGTTATGCCTGTTATAAGATCATCATACATTGTGAAAACGTCACTTTCAAGTGTAAGCCATACTTTTAGCTTAATATGAAATTCTGGAAAAAACTGACTAACTAACTGAAAAAGTATATAATTTCGTAGACAAGTTTTTTTCCACCAAAATCAATTATGAAAGAACATAGGTGAATATTTTTAGTCCATTCTGTTCATACAAAATAAATGCTTTTGACATAGAAGCTCAATGGCCGCACGCTTCAGATCGAGATAAAAATAGATACTTAACTGTGCACCACTTAAACATACATTCTGGAAACATTATTTCTACGAAATGAAATTAAATCAAATAACATTGAACGAGAGAATGTGGTGCTGACAAAATGTTTTCATGAAAATACTCAAAAATATGCAGCTTTAAGTAAAGATAGAATTAGTAACAATATTAAGTTATTTTTCATACTAAAATTAATTGAAACTACATTTGATTAAACAACGCTGCATGTATTACATACTATTTTTTAGCCAAAACTAGCAATTATACTTTTTTAGGTCATATTTCCAATAGCATTTGATTTTTGAGCACTTTTCGTTTCACAACAGAGCTCACTTTCGACATTATATTGCAGCTCTGCATTATCTATTTTATGTACTAAAACCTGAGCTTCAGTAATTGTAAGTCCACATGACTCCGTATCGCTTGTTTGTGTCAAGCTTTTTCTTCGAAGCCCAGAAAAGTCCTCAATTTCATGGAAAACGGAAGCATCCTTCTCCTTCATATATCCTGATTCATAACTTTCCGAACTTTCGTTGTGATTTTCCTGCTGTATACTTTTGTTGGATACAATAAAGTCTTCAGATTGTTTTACATTTCGTTTTATGTTCAGGAAATCCAACAGCATTAGGTTGATCAATGGATTCAGAGTGAGATAAAGCAGTGTAGCTAAGTCATTTGATCTGTTGAGAAAATTCGTATTCTCCCTGAGGATGTCATGTATCCAACTATTGTGAATATCTCCAAAACTAATACATTCACAGGATACTAGTTTCTTTACAAACCCGAATATCCCTGTGGGCATCCATAAGAGTAAGAATGCATCTAGATGTATGAGAATATAGCAAATGTTTTTCAACTGAAATTGGTGGCAGGTATGGTTAGCGGCCTATAATAGAAGGAGAATGAAATTAAATGTTTTAATACCATTAATTGACTTGGTTTGTTAAGAATATAAAATTTTAAGTGACTTTACCGATAATTGGTCAACTGAGTACAAACTCAAACAAATTTTAAACATAGCTGCAAAATATTAAACAAAATTATTAAACATTTTGTTGATGACTTAAATGACACTAAAATTTAAATATTTATTTTTAGTATTTTTAATTACCGAAAATCATGTAAACAGAAGCCAAAAAGGGAAAAAATACATATTTGAAAGATTCGTTTACAATATTTGCTATGCCGCTTTCAAACATTGGTACCTACAATAGGGAACGTTTGGATAGATTTTTAATTTGTTTTATGAAGCTAGATAAGCCATACCTTTTTATATATCTTACCGAAACACAGCTGTCAAAAGAATTAACTCGAATGTTAAGTTGTTCTGCTTCTTCTAATGATACACTCGTGAAGACGTTCAGCATACCCTGCAACATTGGCAGAATCCATAGAAGTATTATGTATCGGCCAGCGAAAAGATGAATTTTATTTGGTTGCAGTGGTACTTTAATGCTCTCATATACAATTGCATTCATATTTGTTGATAGTGCACAGCATAGGGTACCTCATAAAAATAAAAGCAATATGATTTCATAGCGAATTGAATAAATCTAGAGTGTGGACTGAATTCATAAGAAAAACATTTCAAATACCTTCAAAAAATCCCTCTATTCGGCATAGAATTGGTCCCCGAAAGTTTATTAAAATGTTTATAGCTTTGAAAATCTTCAAGCACATCATTCCCAACGTAATGAAAGATAACTGTAAAACAAGCAAGTTGGCTGGTACCTGCTTCACATCTCTTGTCATATGTACGTAAATCACCCGTAAATTAGCACAAGTACACAAAACATACAGAAAAAGTAACAGTGCATGCAAACCACTTTCCTCTAGAAAATATCCTACTGAATTTTCTTTTCTTTCCATTTTTGCCACTTGAGTAAAGAATGAGTTGCGACTAGGTCTTTTAAAATGTAGCTATATCTTATTTACAGGTAATAACAATTCTTCTTTTGATTTACAAACTGTTTGGACGTCTTGTCGTTTTGGTTCCTAAAAGAGCACTGGCAGTTATCTTTGAAAAGCTAGTCTCATATGTATCTATGGGAAGAGAGTTGCCATCATTTTATTTTCCTTTTAGAGAAGGATTTTATTTTCTTTCCATTAACATTCAAATTATAGAATACTTTACGCGCGAAATTTTACTTCATAACCGTAACTCATGTCTTCAAATAAACAAAACAAAGGACGCCGTTTTAGCTTTCAAGGTCAGAACACAAAATGGTGGCATGAATTCTCGTTCACCTGTAAAATAAAACAGCCTAGTTTCGCTATATCAGACTCTTTATGGCAAGCCTAGTAAAATAATCCATTTGCTAAAAAAAAGATTTTACAAGCCACTGTATAAGCAAGGTTACTAGTTCCTCACAAGTTCCTCACTTAAATTGGAATGACGCATGTCACTGTGAAAGAAACATATTTGCTTGGCGAGAGCAAAGTACCCCACGTAATCTATAAAGATAGACTTTACAGGGATCCTAAGGACACCTACAACTATTTCGTATAATCGACAGTTAAAAAACGTTCCCAGTTTTCTCTTTAGGTTATTCATTTAAAACAACGGAATAAGAAAGGAAAACAAATTGTTCAACTAGTTGTGAGTAACGATACGTTGCAAATGCATTTCATATGTATGCCATACGACTTCATTTTTATTACAATTTCAGACTTGTACATAGTTCATAATTTGTAAAAAAAATTGTATAAAAACATACTTTTTAAAACAATAACCACAATTGTGCATTCTTTCAAACTTAGCATAAAGTTTCTTTATATTTATATCTGTGGAAGTTTTCGTTTTTGTTGGTACCATAAAGATTTTTACATACATTTACATCAGGTAGCAGGTTATCTACCAAAACACTACATTTTTTGTTTGGCTCACTCTGTTGCAATTTATTTGTAAACCTTTCGGCTAACTCTGCAGGTTGTTCATTCCCATTTCTCCGCGGTTGCAAGTGTACGCTTAAAGTGCTGTCTATATTGTTCAAACGTTGAGCACCTCCAAAACCACTTCTTTGTTGGACACGAGGTAAAGTGGGTCGGTTTATTAAACGTATTCTCCTTTCAATTGGTTGATTCTAAACAAGGTAAAGAAAATTTGGTACAAATTATTTACTTATAATTTTTGTGTGACTGTAATGTTTCAACGTAAGTTATGCCTTCTCCTAAAAACTGAGTTGGTATTAAAAAGCCCGTATACGATGGGATTTACAGTAGAGTTGGTACAAGCAAAAAGAAAAAGTCCTTTTTGAATACGTTGATCCACCTATTTGGCACTTTGTGGGTCAGTCCAATACCTGTTAAGTAAATTAAAGTATCTTTTAAGTGCAGTGTCACTTCGTTCGTCAATTTCTACACCTTATTATTGGTAAATGTTTAAGGTCTAGTTTACACAAAAGCATACGTACGCTCATGTATTCATACTGTGGCGCGACGCTTCGCCAACGCGACGTTTAACCAACGTCACTTGATCAAATGTTTATTTTCTTAAACGACACTTAGCAAAAAGTACATTTTTAGAAAACGTCACCTCACCACATCCAATTTTATTCGCTAACGTCATTTGACCAAAAACCAATTCCCAAGAAACGACACTTCACCAATAAAAAAGAAAGCCTAATTTTCATAAAATTACTTCAGAGTTTCAAATACCGTACCATACGAAAGTAAATCATCCCATGGCACATTTGAAGACTTGCTTTTAAGCAGTGTATTTTACATAAATGTATAAAGTATTACGAATCAAATTTGCATCACGACGCCACCATTTCACTTTCATGGACTTTTTTCATATGTATACAGAATACCCTAAATATTTATATTGCCGATTTTCCTCTTCAATTTTTTAATGGATTTTAAGGTAACAGTTGAATCAATACTTTGTTTCTTAGCTTCCAATCGGGGTCTTGACATTAAGATTTCATAAACCCTAAAAAAACTTTGATATCAGTTAAAAGACACGTATATAAAATGCATGTTTAAATTTTACATAACCCACACGCGCTTCATGTTAATGCTTACCTTCTAGACAATAACTCCTTTGATATGTTAAGTAGCCTTATGGTATTGCAATATAATCTCGTTTAATTGGACTGAATATCTTAAGGTTTGATTAGGTATAAAGCTCTACTAGTGAGACTTGGTTGAGTAAGATTTAAAGAATAATAGGGGTTAAATTCAGTCTGGTTAAGCGATGCTAGTTGTGTTGAAGGTTACGATGGTAAGGTTATGCTTAGTACTTTTCAGGTATGGTTTTGACAAAGGAAAGTCGATCTTTTAATGAAAAAATATTTCCTGCTAAGTTGAACTTACGGTTCTTCTGGATTTGGCTTACTGTCGCCTCCTTGCAAAACCTTTTTGGCAAAGTGTCGTAGCCTTGATTCTCAGGTTTTGGCTAAGTGTCTTATCCTAAAACATTAATATGGTAAAACGTCGCACACAGACACTAAACCCGAAAAATTGCGGATTTGGTGCACCTTCGTTTTGGCGAAGCGTCGGACAATCATTCATACTTATGAAACAAGATGTCATGTTGACAAGGAATACACGTTTTTTACGGTTATTTCGAACATGAATGCCATTGTTACATTTAGTTTTAAAAATTTGGTTGGTCTGTCTGTCCGTCCCTCCGTGTTTCTTTCTAACTTTGACATCTGTCGCCGGATACACATCAAATTTAATACACACAGGCTCGTCTAGTCCAGTCGCCAATCTCAGGTGATATTAAGATTCCGGGGTCAAACCTTCTTGGCAAGGTGGGTTCAAATGTCACGCGTTGGCTTATAGATATACATTGTAATTTCATATTGCGATAGAGCCTTCAAAGTACATCAACATTGTTTTTTTTAATTACTGGTGAAATCGAATAACGGTGTCAACACTTATAAAAGATACGTGCAATCACTGCAATCCGGAAAATAGGGGAAAAGTACACTAAAATCGTTCTCACTTTATTCGCACCACAGGTGGAATGTAAGTTATTTTTAAACTGCTTTTTTAACTTTTTAAATCTTTGTCGAATTGTGTTTGTTTTTTGCTTGCAGCCTCCAGGATTACAAAATCAAGCATTTTTCTGAACGCCGTAAACGATGAAAATATTATCCGTAAACGGGAGGGGTTGAAAATTATAAAGGTTTTGGTACACATCCCAGTCACACCTTGTCATGGCGGAAATGCCGTTCTAGAGATCAAAAATTTGACTTTGTGAATTTTTTATGTCGACCAGCCATCAAAATTTTTGATGTCACCGATTCGGCTGATTTTTGGCATACATGTTAGTAGGCA
>JAQFXM010000141.1:0-69113 GCA_034693345.1 Entomobrya multifasciata
ATATAAAAATAAAAACGTTTTTCCTCTGCTGCACGCAGGTATACCCTCTGCGCTCACCACAGAGTCTCTTCATTGTTTGAAAGCTACGGCTCGACGATATGGAATACCCTGGGTAGGGTTGGGCGGGTACGTAACGTCTTCCGCTTCCGGAAGACTTACATAATAACGATTATGCTAACGGAATGCGCTACGCGCATTCCTTGCATAATCTTCCATTATATAGCATGTCCCATCTAAGGTTATAAGATTAAAAGTTTACCTGTTTTTGTTCAATGTGGGATAAATAAACAACTTAATATATTTCACTTCGTCATTATTCATTCAACTGCATAAATTTGAAGTGTTGCAATGATGATGGCAATGGGGCAGTGGCTATGAACTTTATTTATAATCTTATTTGTTGTTATAAGTCCGATTTGTTTATTGGGGTTGCTTTATTTTGTGAGTTTCCGTGAAATCGAAAGTTACAATTCAAACACATAATCACTCTCATTACTTTTATTATCATTGTGGCAGCTGAAAATACGTTACTTGCCCACAGTATAGTACCTCTTAAAGTATGTGAATTAGGGTAGGAATGGTCGTAAAAATAGAACATGCATTTATCAAATGCATTTTGCCTTAGCTTCATTCACCCTTTGATTTGGCAGCATTATACCGGCACGGCAGCAACAACAACCCTATAATTTAAAAAATAATATTTTTAACGATAATGCTCGACGAAGATGATGGCATTCGAATCCGAGATGCATAACCACCTTTCTATGAACGCATAAATATTATGAAATTTAGTAAATATACCTATTTTTTAAATGCGTAATGTTCTTTTATTTACTTTCCCGAAAGTCACAAACCAAAATAAATCAAAATTACAAACTAATCTTAAACAATTCGGGGGCGTATAAGCGATTTAGAGATTTCTTCGTATTTTGAAATTGTCGTATTTGTCTATATTTAATTATTTTAATGGGATTGATTTGCTTTTATTACTATTTCATCCTTTCTCATTGTTAAAACATTAAAATTCACCAACAAAATACATAAAACATGGATGAAGACAGCAAAATTAGAAATGATATTATCTTACAATGCCTTCGACAATTCGACATGACTGACGATTGCAAGATGCAGACTGGCAATTTGTTGACTGCAACAACTAAAAATGCAAATTGTACAAAAATTAGTTAACTTTGATTATGCATTCATTTCTTTGTTTGCTCTTGCACTTTTTTGTTATTAATATATGTTCACAATTTTATGCATTCATGAATTACATATCTCTTGTGGTCACAATTACAATTTGCATTTATATTACATTGTGTTGTACTCAATCCAATCGATATACTATTCATTCTCACATTGAAATCATGCACTAAAATGCAACCGTGAAGTTTGAGAGTGAATGAATGGATGAAAAAATGTCATCACACATTTTTAAGCAACGCTAAATGACTGTTGGCAATTATGAGGGGGTAATTAAACTTTTGTCAGCGACCGTCTCTAAAAACTCCACCACTCGACATAACAATTATCGTTTCTTTAACGCTAACTTTGTAACAATGGGTTTTTAGCAATGTGCAAAAACGATAAAAACGGAATTATATAATAACTTCTTGCTTGATTGATGATGTTTGATACATAGATGCAGTTTATATGTCATGTTACCTTCGCGTGCTTTGATTAGTGCTCTGATTTCAATCTCTAATGAGCTTCATTTGTCATGTGTAATATGTAATACAGAAGCTGCTGAGGGCTGAGTAGCTAAATGAATCCAAATTATCGCTATTTAACGTTTTTCCTGAGTCCAACTTACACTTTTTATTATACAGTATTTGTTCATGCATACAAAATTACTCATATTGATTGTTAAAGAAGAGATGTGTGGGTTTGTTAGCATTTTAGCATAGCATTATACCACCTTAAGTTAATAAATTGATACTGAAGGGATGGGAAATTCTGTAACTTCGACATAATATGAAAACTAGGTCAGTTTCAACTGTTTTTTTTTGTTAAAGTATATCATTGCAAATCACAATATGGTTCGTCTATACATATATTATTTATGATGTGATTCTTTATAGAGCTAAACACGGAGCAAATTTTGAGGTGGTGGCTGGCTACAAGCTGCAATACAAAGTCAACAATATGCCATTTACGTAAGTTTTTTATGATTGTTGTTTGTTACTCTGTCGGCTATTTGTTTTTATCAAACTTTTATTTACATTGCCAACTTAAAAGTATTCCTTTGCTCGTGGATATTTAATCTACACATTTTTATTGATCATTCATCAGTGGCAATGGGTTGACTGAGTCTTTACAAGATAAATAGCCCTTTAGCTGTACCACATGTAAAAACTATTTTGACAGACAAGCGTACTTAAAACAAAACTAAAAACCCTTGGGTGACGCTTAGAAAGAATTGTAGACGATTGAGATTGGACTGAAGGCGTACATTTCAAAGTAGAATTATAACGACTTGGTGTGAGTATGCGTACGTGCATGATATGATGTTTGATAGCTTGATTTGATGCCTGATAAATGGTACATAGTACATACTTAACAAACTATCTATCTTAATATTTGCTACGAAATAATACGATTTATTTTAATTTTACTTTTGACATTGTATTGGTCAGGTCAGCTCTTAAATATATATTTGTTGTCTGTCTTATTGGCAGGGTCAATTGGAACATTATTGGTTGTAGTTGACACGTTTCTGAAATTTTGTTGAACATACCAAACTTCAATTTATATTTGTTAATAGTATTATATTCTTCAGATGAAGTTGACACTGCATTTTATTGAATAAACGTCAATTGATACTTTGAATAATAAAGCCAGGTGACATTTATGATTACAATTTCTGGTTAAATTTGATTCAGGTGTATGGTATTTAGTTAAAAATTGAAATAAAACATACATTGTTCACATTTCACTCAATGGTAACATAATCCTTGACCCCACATGTAAGGACTTACTTGCAATCCAATCCATTTTGGCTACCAATTACCAGAAATAAACTCTCAAGCGACAAATTGACAAATGACAACATAAGTACAATGTTTCTTACTATGAAGTATGCTAACTGTCCATCAGTTTGTAAAAGAAGTATAAAAATGAAGATGGAATATGATAATGTATCTCTTTATGAATGCATGTAGACTAAGGTTCACAACTTTTTTTAAAATGCAAGACTATTACTAAATTATCTGAAGAGAAACTTGAGATTGACTACCATAGAGTAGCAAGTGCGGTATGTTTGTGTCTGTAAAGACAATGCGTCTACTTTATTTTTGATAGGTTAGAGCGAGAAGTGAAAAGGATTGGTGAGGAAAAGGCGGCCTGTCAACATTATCATTGCAGCAGAGGACGAAGGAGGAAGCAGATCAACCGCACTGCAACTTTTTACCTTTTATAATTTTTAGAGTGTAACTTTCTTGAGTGAATTGAGTTTTTTGCTTGTTTGAAGTGTAATTTTACAGAAGTAGTGGGATCCTTGATAAGGAGAGAATTAGTTTATTTTCGACCAGTCATAGCCGTCACGGAATATCATTAACAGTTAGTTAATTGGATATTTAACATTATCTATTGGGTTATATAAGCGCACTCATCTTCATCTCACTTCAACTTCTTTCTTGCTTTAGCATTTCTTACATACATACATACATATTTGTGAATATTCCTTAATTTAATTCAATAGTGCAGTCGCAGTCTTCGTGTTTTCGTGAAGCGATAACCTTATTTTATTAGATTCTGCGTAATTATGTCAACTGCATTCAATTGCATGACTGATTAGGTTTACTATTTTGACTACTTGTCAATTTCTTCATCTTTCATCATGACATGCTGGTGGTCTTCTTTTGCACATCTTCACTTTATTAAATTATGACTGGATTTCAATTACCAATAATTACAAAAAGTGGAAGAATCCTTGATATTTTGGCAAGACGAGTGTAGTTACAATAACTTGATTGTTTACGCCAAACCCAGAAGAGCGAACACATAAAAAATTGCTTCAACTTACATTGGAATATTACTCAATAGCTGATATCAATGATGCATTATAAGTTATACTTCTAGCACATGAACAGAAAAAATATAAGCCACACCAAGTCAAGTTCCAAACTGCTATTATTATTTTGATTTTTACTGCCATTGTCATCAGTTTTCATGCTCATCATTTTAAGTGTAATAACCTGTCTTCATTGTACAACAGCTAATTTAAGAAACTTTTCATCGAAAATTACTTTGATTGATTACATAGTTAAAGGCTACGTTTTTTTCTTCAGAAGAGACCCTTAAATTTGAAATGAAAGACGCGTGGAAATTATAGTACTCATTATTGAGTGTCTCATTATTCATTTTCATACGTTTCGCATGATCAATTCATTAGCTCTATTTTGACCTTCAACTCTGCATTGTTAAGAAAAAATATATTCTAGGCAATCATTGACCATTGTACAAAAACCTTTTGCACTTGCATGCGATTTTTTTCAAAAAAATAAGGTCATTACATTATTATGACTGTTTTTTAATGAAAATCATTCATCATCACAATTCAGTCATATAGTCCTCACAAACTGTGTTAATAACAGAGATGTAAAATATATACTACTTCAATTCATAATTTACTAATCGCACATTTGATACAGCATTTTGATAGAAGAGCCTGTGATTTTTACTGTGAAAAAGAGTAATTAGATAGGCGATAGGTGAATACAACAACAACATAAATTACATGACGTGTAGTAATTTAGTAATCATTGTGGGGCACATATATAAACTTTATACTAACTTATTTCACTACTAATTGCAAAAACACAATATTTTGGGGCTGATCTCATCTCAACTGAATTAATTCATTGTGAATAAAGTTAAACAATGGAAAAGAAATACGTGACTTGGTGTTATATAATCATTATATTTTACCATTATTAAATTCAAATTATAAAGTGACTCAAAAGCACAATATCAAAATGTTAGAAAAATGGAAAAGTCGTGACGGGTAAAGTCAGATCAGATTTTGACATCAAAATGCCAAAAAACATAGCTAATAGTATTATTATGATAGGGTTTGGGTTTGGACTACTCTTTAATCAAAGTTGTTGTGATATTTACCACTTAAAATATTTTATCTTACACGACACTTTTGTGTTTTTTATAAACTACTTTCGAAAAAAATCAGAATTATTTGTATCAGTCTCAATGAAGAACGAACATAACATGAACTAATTTCCCGTTTTTTTGAAAGGCAAGGCCCTTAAAACATTTCATTTGAATATACACGTATGCTATTTTTGGTAAGTTTACTATGTAATTTGCATTTAACAATGTTATCATTGAAAACTAATTCAGTAATAAAGAGGTTGAGAGGTACACGCAAGATGATGACAGTGAAGACTGTGAAGAGACTTCAAATTCAAAGACAGGTCACCATCGAAAGCTCCCAATTACCTTTTCTTGTAAGATCGTCAACTTTATTGGCAAGGAACTCAAATAACAAGGCTTACTTGGTGTCTGTCTACAAAAAACAAGAGTAATTATAATGTTTAAATTGTTAGCAGTTTAAAAGTTAAAGAAAGCATTAAATAAAATAAGATAAGATAAAAAACAAGTATGCATTTTGATGAATATATTTTGTTGATACTGCCATTTTTTGTAGTCGGAGAGTTGACCTGGCTTGCTTAATGAATGGTTTGTGGTATTGTTTGAGTTGACAGTAATCACACATTATGAAGCATTTTTACATAGCCCTTCCTTCCAAAACCCAATTTAGTTTACATCATCCCACCACAAGTTATATTTGAAACGTTATCTCTTCAACAAGTAAAACTTTTAATTTCCTTTTGGATAATATATAATGCGTGTAACATGGATTTTTGTTACGTTATCAAAATAAGCTTCGTGATATCATAATGACAATTTCCTACTTTCCAATTTAGGATTTTTTTATTCTCTTCTAATAAATGAAACGAGCAAGGACTAAACCAAGGTTAAAAGTTACGCACATTGTATGAAAGTAAAGTAGTACATAAAGTTTGAGTACGGTTGGTAAGAGTGGTAGGTATTCATTATGATCAATTAGAATGCAAGCACTACTTGGTGTGAACAAGAAAGCAGTCCTGAATTTATGAAGGGCCACCATAAAGTCATTCTTACGAAAACGTAAATATATTACAATGGATTATATAAGCGTATAAAAATTGTATATGCATCGTAAAGGAACTGAGACAGTGTCAAGGTTTTCCCCGTCTTGTAAGCTCAAATTTAAATTCGAAGTAGTTTAGATAATTTAGATTTATAGTTCTATGTATATTGTATATTTAAATTCAGCCTAATAAAAAGTTCAAAATATTAAATCATAATCAAGTCAACTTACTTTTGGGACCTTTTCCTCTTTTTTATTTGTACTGTAGCATACTTATCCTCAAGGTTCTCGCTCTCTTTAAGTTTGTAACAAAGCTTTACATAAGTTTTGCGAGCTTGCAAACCGGAGGATAATACATATATCTCTACCCAATTTGCATTTGATGTAAAATTCAATGACATATTTTACGCCACACTGGCAACAAAGTGTACTAAAAAATTTCTTCGCATGTAATGACTCCCCTTCATGTAATCACTACTCACGCATTTAAAACTGACAAAGCGTTGTGAGAACCAGCGTGAGTAAAGGTTTAAATCGTCTTATTAACTAATATACTTAAATGTCTCCATTTCCGTCGTCACTCACGCAGCTAATGATTTTGTTTTTTGCTCGTAGTTTTTATTATTTCACAGTACCCAATATTTTGTAACAAAACGAATTATTTTTTACCTCACACATAACATTTAAAAAGTATACAATAATAATGGCAGTTCTTTTGCTCTATTTTCTATTTATAAAAGTTTTTATTGACAAGAAGTAACTTGTCAACTGCTAAAAACGCTGAATTATTCAAGTAGAATGCCTACAACAATCATCTCCCTTCTCCCTCCCGACGTTGCTCATTACAATAATTACTTACCTATGTACACATTTTATATCTTTTACTTGTGACATGGCTTCTACTTGATTTAGTTGCTCAAAGAACATAAATATAATTGCAGGCTAATTATAATTATTAATCCGAGTTTACAAGAACTCTCGTTTGTTTGTAGAAATGAGCAATTAGTATTGGCGTTGCTTCAAATCACAATTTTAAAACTACATTTATGGAGCAATTGTGACTGACAAGTTATGCAATATCTAGAAGTTATGTACATTTAAATTGTGAACGCTTCAGGCTCAAAACCCTCAAGTCAATTAGTATATTTACGTCTTAAGAAATCGTAAATATCGATAATTGCTCTCATCGTAAATGCGACTGGTTTTTACCTGTTTTATCTAAAAACGTAGAATTCTTGTTCTCAGTAATTTGTACTACAAAACGTGCAAGAAAACGATGAAAAGCAATTAATGTTAACCCTTCAATATGACCTAAAGTAATCATCATGCCTTGATTTTTACAACTTTAAATCTAACATTTTACATTGAAATGTTTTAAAATAAAACATGATTTTTTCCACTAAAATTTCATTTGGTTCATATGATGAAATAATCAAAAATGTCTAATTTTGCTGTATTTTAATGCGGAAATAGATTATTTAAGTGTACTCCATTTCGTATTTATGTATTTTTCATGATTGACCACTTACGGTGACCACTGTTAAGCCACAAAAAATCATGACTAACAAATTCGCAACAAACGCCAAGCCAGGTCAGTTAACGAGTTAACTAGACATTTACATTACAGTCGGAAATCTGCATTTCATCTTCGTCCTGAAATGGCACAGCACGCTGTTTTACTGATGATGAGATGTTTGAAATCTCCATAGGATAAATAAGTACATTTCGATGGCTAAAATGGCATAAAAGGGAAAACTTACACATTTCTAAAAAGGTTATTGGTTTCATGATAAGGTCATTTGGATTACCAATTTTTATTGATGATTTAGTTTACATTTTGCAATGCTAAACTGAAAAAGTGTTCATTGGTGGTTTTTATTGTGGTCTATGAAAAAGCAATGATGGGAAACCAGAACTGAATTGAAGAGGTAAAAGGTAGCCCAAACCGATACTCGCATCAGTGAACATACCACAAAAACAAGAGACGAGACAAGTACAACCAGTTTTCACTTTCGGTGGTCTATGGCCTAGTCCATGGGCACCTAATAATAGATCCAAAAAATACAATTCATATAATATACTTTATCATTTGAGTTCATTATGCGGACATCCTCCTCACCTGGTCAGCGAGAAAGAGCAATCTCAATGGAAGATGATGAAGTAAATCAAAAAAGAAATAGCAATGGAGCTCGTAGAAGATCATCATCACAAGGCCCTTACGACAATACAGATAATTATTACGTAGGCAGACCCAGGCCTTATCCTCATGCTGAACAGGATAGAATCCAGATCTGTGTCACACTCTTCACGATTTGGCTATTGATGGTTTGTTTTTATTTCGTGCAGTAAAAATATTTAGCAATGAAGATAGATTATGTTTTTAAAATTTTCATGTAAAAGCATGGCTATTTAAAAGAAAAAAATGTTGAAATTGTTTGTGCACGCTTACACGTGACTAAACACGCCACTGATTTCGTAAAGTCAAAAGTCGTCAGTTATGATTTGATGAAATCAGATCAACTTTGTTTTTTAAACTTTATTTAAAAAATGATTTTCATGATTATAATGCAAAAACAAGGCAAAACTATAAATTATGATTTATGATTTTATTTTCAGATTGTGGCAGCATTCTTTCTAATCTACTATTTATATATTCTCGAGTGGGATCCCGTCATATCCGATTCCGTCAGCACGTTTGGTTTAGGCCTGGCAGTAATCGTTTTATACATTACATTTGCCGTCGACATAGTTGTTGGAATCCTTCTTTTAATTTCTCGGCAGGATTATATCAAACCTTACCATTCTAGGATATTTTGGATTGTAAATTATATTTATAAACGTTGACACACAATTTTTAAATGTACCGGGGCAGCGTAGGACACTAAATATTCATTTTAATTTTTAAAGGCCATAATAATTCTGATTATAAACCTTGTACATGGGATCTTCATATGGCTATGGGTCTGGACAGGGGAATATCCAAGGGCTTGTGCTACGAACACCTTCTATACTGGAAAGCATTGCACTAATGTTGAAATGGTCATACTAGCCAATAAAAATTCCGATGGAACCTTAAGCTTGGGAACATGTAAATGTGATTATGGCCAATGTTTGGTAAAAAAATGAGCTGGAAATTTAAATTGAACTTGGTAATGGTCACGATTAAAAGTTAACAATTTGTTATTAATCTTCACTAGCCAGAATGCAAAGGTCTTCGAGAACTTCAAAATTATTTTTGGGCAACATACTGGCTCGTTATTCTCCGGCTTGTGGTACTTGTCATGCTATTCCGTCCTTTAAGAAGAGCACTTTGTGAATGTCAATGGTGCTGTTGCAAGAATCCAGAAAGGAAAGTATCACAGGAGCCAGGTGAACTTGAAAATGGGCCAGATAGTGATCCTAATGCTAATGAAGGCTACAAGAGCTCAGGAAAAAATCTGCCTTCAAGTATGAGCACTAATAACAATAGTACATTTAGTGGAGGAGATAAAAGGACAATGAATGGTAGAAGTATTGGGGGACGAACACTTGGTGATGATAATTCCAAGGCATCTAAATCCGGATATGATTCAGTCTCTGGAAGGGCAGCAGAGCCGAGTGAATTGACCTATGGCTTTAATGATTACAAACGATATTCTGAGGATGCAACTTTTACTGGAACTACAATTATGGGGACTGGTGCTGATCATGGAGTAGCCGGTAAAAAAACCCAAAATGAAGGGAAAAAGAGCAATGACTTTAATGATTATGATCGATATTCTAAGGATGGAACCTACACTGGAACTACAATCAAGGGAGCTGGCGCTGGCCACGGAGGACCTGGCACTGGTCAGGGAGGAGCTGCTGCTGGCCACGGAGGACCTGGCACTGGTCAGGGAGGAGCTGCTGCTGGTCATGTCGGAGCTAGTCCAAGGCCCCAAAATGAAGGAAAAATGAGCAAGGGCTTTAATGACTACGATCGAAATTCTCATAATGGAACTTACACTGGAACAACAATCAAGGGAGCTGGTACTGGTCCAGGAGAAGCCAGTAAAAGGCCCCAAAATGAAGGTAAACTGAGCTATGGCTTTAATGACTACAAAAGATATTCTAAGGATGGAACATTTACTGGGACTACAATCAAGGGAGCTAGCGTTAGTAATGACGGAGCCTGTGAAAGGACCACACAGGAAAGTAAAATGAGTTATGGCTTCACTGAGTATAAGCGGAATTCGGATGGTGGAACCTACACTGGAACTACAATCAAAGGCCAAGAGGACTCAGTATGCGCAAGAGCAGAGGAGCCTAGTAAAATTAGCTATGCGTCGGAATGCGAATGTCTAGAAGAAATGGAACCAAGTAAAACGACTTATGGTGGTTCAGAATGTACAAGAACTACTCAGCCAAGTAAAATGAGCTATGGTTCGGAATGTACGAGGCAAACGGAACCAAGTAAAATTAGCTATGCTTCAGAATGTATAAGAGAAACGGAGCCAAGCAAAATTAGCTATGGATCGGAATGTACAAGGGAGCCAGAACCAAGTAGAATTACTTACGATTCGGAGTGTGAAAGAGCAACTGAGCCAAGTAGAATGACCGATGGCTTCACTGAGTATAAACGAAATTCGGAGGGTGGAACATACACTGGAACTACAATTAAGGGAACTGGTGCCGGGTCCGCAAGAGCAAAGTTGCCACGCAAGACGAGCTATGACTCCAGTGCATATAAACGAAATTCTAAAGATGCCACTTTTACTGAAACTACAATGAGGAGAACTGCTGCTAGTCAAGATTCAGAATGTACAAGGACTACGTATCAAACCGGAAGTTCAACATATACTGACTACACTGATTATACTGACTATACTGACTACACTCGAAATTCTAAAGATGAAACTTTTACTGGAACAACAATTAAGGGAAAGGGTGCTGCTGGATACGAACGAGAATCTTTGGATAAAAGGGCAAAAGGTAAGAATTTTATATGAAGACTGAATATGGTTGTGATTTATTTCATACAATTGTTACAAACAAGAACTTATTTTTTCTGGTCCCCAAGATTCAGCCCCAACCGGAAAGAAAGAACCTACAGGAAAGACTGATCAAGGTACCGGAGAAAGCATGTATGTACACAGAGGAACATGAACATTTAGACTAAATACTTATTCTTGTTTTACTTTTACCACAATAAAGTCTTGTTTTTTTACATTAAAACTTGTCTAATGTGTACATTTAACTAATTCGTTCATTAATATAGTCTTCGTTCATCATTTTCCACATTGTCGTATTTGTATGATTTTGGTAAAAACAGATTGGAAACCAACTGCAATTCATTTGGTGAACATTCAACATTAGAACTTTTAGAACACCCAAAAAGAGTAAATGACAAAAGCAACGTTTTTGTGACAAAGCTAACACAAAAAGTGATTTTTTACAGACAGATTGAAAGATCACTTTTGTTTTTTGTTACCCGGCCTCAGCAGCTGACAGCAGGGCAGAAGTGACAAGACAAGTGTAAAGTGTAAACCACGCACAAACACTCTAAACACTGGATGTGAAGTAAATGCACATGCTTTTACTTTTACAAATTGACAAATTTTACACGGACGACGATAACGGCGATTTGGCATACTTCTTATCTTTTTGACTTATCTTACAACTGCAACTGCTGACCTTGAAGATAAACATAATTGTACCTTACTTACGCCACAAATGCCAAAAAATGAGTGACCAAATTACAGAAAGTTCTCTAAATCCCGACGAAGATGAACCATCCTCCCCCTCCAGTACTTACAACAATTTAATGGCATCGTTAGCCGAGCATAGTTATTGTGCCTCTGCGATTTCATCTAGTACAGGAGAACCAGTGATTGGTGACCTCTTTGAAATCACGTCATCAGAAACTTTAGAGTTAGGAGGAACAGACGTTACTTCTTCCATTTCATTTCCTGGTGGCATAATAGGTGATGTAAATTTGGATGGCTTGGATTATCCAGTTCCTTCATTGTCGGTTCAAGGCAATGGGAATTTAATAGAACTGGAAAATGTTTGGACTGGACTAAATAGTGATACCAGTACTACAGTGGTGGAAATCGCTGCCACCAGCAGTATGGATGAAAGGGAGGAAATGGAAGAATATTCTGGTTCAGATGGGAAATCAAGTCCTCCGCCAGTTAAGAGAACTCGCAGGTATAATTACGGAAGAAGGAAGGATTTTATTCAAGATTTCAAGAAAAGGAAGGCCTATTTAGATTTGTACTACAATAAATTATTAAACCAGGTAAGCACGTGTCGTAGAATTTGGCTGTTATTTTGTGGGCGTTTTTTCTGATCTTTTGTAATTGTAATTTATCTACATATTTGTTTCGTTTTTGTAGCTGTATCGTATCAAATGCCGTACCGGATGTGATAATAATATGACAGTATCATATGAAGGGAAAAATTATGATTGTGACCGGAAGACTGTTAGTTTAACCCGGGGGCCTCTTCGGGAAGATGACTCCAAAGCAGCTTCAACCAATGAATCAAAAAATCACGAAATGGAAGATCATCGTTACGCTGCCACAATGTTGACTCAAAAACTTGAATCGTAAGTTAATTATGTGCTAATGACAATATGACAAACAAGTTTTCTAAAATTCTGGTTTCTAAAAGTTGTCAAACTAATTTATCTTCCATTCCTCCAGTTCTACTGTCCGGGATCATCAGTACGATGAGAAAAGTGCTACAGAATATGAGGAGGATGATGACATCAAAAGACCACAAAACCGATACAAATACGATTACATCAAAGTACGATGGGACAGAGATCAGACTTTAAAAACCCTAGTTAAAAGCTTATTTTCTAGCGTAAGCTAAAGAGTTTTATTTCTGAAACATTATCTATAAAATGAAATTATGTTGACTCATAATAGTTTATTGTACGGATGGTTTTATTCATTTGTTTTACAGAAAAAGGTCCTAGAGCAGCGTACTGGAGCATCAATTACAATTTTGTTAGACTATGAGGGTTGCGCAATCACCGAGGACAATTATGAGAGTGCAAACCACGCTATAACAGCTCATCGAAATAGTTTAAAATGCAAAACCTTCAATCTGGCTCCGGCTCCCCAAAAAGTATCATTACCCATGGAACTAAATTCATCACCGGCTCCAGTGACATTCATCATTCCAAATAATTTCTTTTGTAATCTTCAAACATCACCATCTCCGCCAGCACAAGACATTTCTGTGACAGCTGTTACAAATGACTCGGACTTTCCGGGCGTTGCTACCTTCAATCTTCTGAAAAGTATGCAGGTGAAGCCAGCAGACGAGATTCCTGAGAATCCCTCCGTATTGATTCCTACAGACAACGAACCACAAGCAGTTGGTGAAGTAATCATGGATGGAAATAATATTATAACTAGTTGTGCTTCCAGTCCTGGCTTTTCTCCTCCAGAAGAAGTTGGTGATATATCCGAACTTTTGGTATTCCCGAACAGTGGTTCACAGAATTCGCCTCCTGAGATGGCAACCGGTGTATCAGGAGAAGTGAGGGACTCATCTACAAACACTGAACCCATTTGTTCAATTTGTTGTAACAATCGAGAGAAATCAGTCCTACCACCTCTTGGGGAAACCGGGGCAGAGAATTCCTCTACGAAGGCATTTTGGATACGATGTAACGACCCGTTTTGTTATGATATTGTTCATGCATCATGTGTCGGTTTTGTGGTTACTCATAACTCACATTTGAAACAGTTACCTGCATTTTACTGTAAATTACATAGATAAGTGAAACGACTGTAATGTAGCGTGTAATTAAATAGACTGAAATGCCCGTATGGATCAAATCAAATGAAAAGATGTATACATACATATTTCATATTTTTAATGAATAGTTTTTACTGTTGTTTGTGTCACAACATTGACTGAAAGATTACACTTGTGATTTTAGATTTTTTTTATGTAGTCAGCTAGTTACTTTGTTTAATTTTGAAATGCCTGAAATTGACTTTGTAAACTTGGTATTAAAAATTGGACAAAAATATATGTAACCCAAAGATTACATGTTTTTCTTCAGATCTCTCAGTTCTTTAAACGGGCTCAAATTCCCAGTTGGGAAATGTGTGGCAACATCGATTGGAGTAGAAAAGCTTGTGTCCTTGTGAAATGGTCTTAAACGAGATTTATAAATTGTCGCTCCTGGAACGAAACCTTCATATTCTGGTCGTAATTCCAGTTCTTGCCAACGGCTTATCGTGGGCTCAAACCGCAAACGCAAACTCTTTTCCTAAACATAACCAGAAAGAATGAAAAATCAGTTCGAACATTCATGTCATATTTTCGCTAATTTCAAACTAACTACCACACTTACAATTTTTAATCCAATGGGATCTTCATGTGGAACGGCAACATATTTATTCCAACACTGATAGGGAGCACACTCGTTGTATGGCCGTTGTATTTCTTCATGAGCTTCGGAAACGTTTCTAATAAATAGAAAGTTTTCCAGAGCAGCAGTCCTTGGGCCTGTGATATGGAAAAGTCAGATTAATTTACATATCAAATTTGTTCACTGATTCATTTATACTATAAAAAATCATCAGCTACCTTTTCGGAGGTCCAAGTTCCTATCATGCTTGTAAAAGTCGTTATTAACCCCCAAGTCCACATAATTATCACAACAATACACTGTATAATCAGTGTTTGGCATTGGTTCCATTTTATCCATAAATGTTTGCCATCGCTGGTAGTACGTTTTACGGCGGTTGTGACATTCTTGTGATAGCCGACAACCGTAGCAGTCTGCTAGCTGTCGGAGCTTTAAATTTGCCATCATCGGCCTTTTCGGTAAACGACCAGGTTTACATGCACAGCATCCATTAGTAATGCAGGGTAAGGGTGGACGGGGGTCTGGCTTCATTCGTGGTACAGGAGGATTATGTGGGTCGAATTCCCGGGATCGCCTGTGAGGCCGAAGGCAGTCATCTCCCGGATGTGGACAAGGTGGCACTATAAAAAGGGGCTTTTTACAGGCAATCATGATGATCTAGTGTAGTGGTATAGACGTATGGAAAATGTATAAGTTTCAAAAGGTGCAGTTATGTGAGAAAAAGTCAGAGATTAGTCTTCAGTCTTGGCTTGGTCGCCTCGTTGGTCAGAAATAATTGCTTTGAAGACCCAGTCCCAAAAGAAAGACTTGGCTTGGCTTATCAATGTTGCTTAGCACTGTGGACTCATGTGCTTGATGACATTTACAAGCTGGGCAGACGGAACATAAAAACTTACTAGTAAAAAATAATATAGTTTTCTACACCCACACGACACGTATTGTTCCGTTTGGAACGCCACCTTAAAAACTTTGAGTATGGTGTTCTGCAGGAGCATTGCTAACTCAGTTTCTATTTTTAAAGGTTAACAAGAATGGGTATTTGATCATTAATTATCATGTCAAAGAAAGAGCCTCGTGCAGAGCCTCCTCCGGTTGACGATGATGACTACGACGATGATGCTGGAGCTGGAGACGTTGAAATAGACGTTGAAGAATATTTGAACGCTGCTCGTCGTCCTATTGAAGTTACAAAGAAAAATAAGATTATCTGTACCACGGCCTTCTGCATCCTAATTGTAAGACTGCAGATTGCATCCATCCTAATTTTGAATATCTTAATTTTATGACGCTGCGCTGTCATTTTCATTAAAGTCTAGTTTAAGAAATTATTTCCTTGTTGAGTTTTAGGTATGTATCATAGCTTACGTCACGGTATTGGTCCAGTATACCTTAAACAACAAGGAAATCACGGTGGATGGTCACTTTTCTGGTCCAACAATCAGCATTTACGCCCTTATGTTCAGTGATGTTGTAGCAAGCGTTGTTGGAATTTGGACATGTTTGAAGAAAACGGGACCTGCACCAATGATATATGTACATTATATGCTAAAGTACTCCTTTTTAATTATGCACCTTTAAAAATTACTATCATAATTATCTTAAATTGATTGTTTTTTCTAGGCCTGCGTTTGGCTACTTTTATCAAGCCTGGTAAATATATGCGTAACAATTTCGCTAACATTTGAAACAAAGAAATTTCGCGACGACAAAAAGAAACGGTGTGCTACAGCAAAAGGCAAAGAGTCAGTAAGTTTGAAAGAATGTATTCACTTCAATTAAACTATGTTAATTAGCATGATTAAAATTAGATTTTTTTGTGTAGGAAGAATGTCTAGCATATGACAAAATAACAATCCTTTTGTGGTGCTCCCTACTTTTCATCGTTTTAAAAATAACTTCGATTGTCCTCTGTCGCTACAATTATGAACAAGTTTTCAACTGGATGATGGGCAAAGATGTCTACATTGATGAAGAACTGATACCGACGAATAAAAATGTACTTTCGAGGGCGGGTACCCTCGGCACAACATTTTTTGATCCTCCAGACATGGCCCGAATTGCAGCTCGTGGGTCACTGCGTGAAGGTACTGTTAGAGGGACGACGGGAGGAAAAGCTATTTTTGTTACGAAAGATCGTGACGATGAAAAGGGTAAAGGAAAGGGTGGTGCTGAAAGTCCATTTAAAAGACCGAGCAAGCGAAGGAGTACCTTTTTTGCAGTATAAATTTTGAATATGCATAATTTTTTGAGATTACGTTTTTTATGTAAGTTTCTTTATGGAGAATTTTTATAGAGCAAATAAAAGATATGCCTTAACAATTAAAAACGTGTCACTTTATTTACATACGTGTTAATTTGAATTATAAAAATATGTTATTTAAAAACAAGAGCATGAGTGAGCACAATTAATTAGCATTCTAAAGAGCACTTTATCATAATTTTACGATTCGAGGTCATTGTATCTCAAACCGAATCAGTTTTCATGTTAGCTGGTTAAGTTAAAGTTAATGTTAAGTTAAGTTAATTAAAGTTCATCAAGTCTTGTGTGATCGCAATGGACCATATACCATTGGAGACACTGGAACTGAAGAGAATGAAATGAAGAAAGAGCCAGTCGCAGCTGAAACTGGGATCAACAATGGCTCTAGTTCTGGAGACTGGAGACGCTGCGCTCTGCGCTGGTTATGCTCTTCCGAAGAAGCCAAACAAGAACAAAGGAATAGCAAAACGTGTTGGAACTCTGTTCTTGTTGGTTGTACGCAGTTGTATGCCTTGTCACTTTGTCACCCTGTTTTCATGTGTTCTCTACGTAGTTTACATATTTCTAATCTTCGGAAGTACCAGAACTAGAACCAGAAACCTCTTTTCAAGTAGCCCAAGCCCATTACTCTATAAATGGCATCCCCAACCGTTCCCCTTCACCTCGGGATTTTTAAAGAAACTTGCGGTGAGAGAGGACTATTTTCACTATTTGGGATATTACATGTGTGCGAGTGTACTGTCTACTTCTTCTTCGAGTGATAAACCTACCAGCGTCATAACCTCCACCCTGATTCCCATTCTTATCTATTCATCATTGGATTCAACAACCTTTATCTTGTACAGAATGGAAACAGTCAAAGGACCTTCTGACAGATACTCAGGATTGGGATCGTTGCATTGGGGAAAGTGTCCACAGATGGTCGCTTCCTTTGGTTAAGGTCCATTTCCAAACGGAATCATTGCATGAGGTCTGCGTTTCACGAGATGAGATTGTCCGCAGGGAAGCTCATCGGTGTGGGATGCCTTAAAGTAATTGATAAGATTAATATTACAATTGCCATATTTTGTGAACTGGCTCCTGAGAAAATATATAGAACAAGATGAGTTTGAAGATAAGGTGAAGATAAAGTTTGCATCATTGAAATTATAATCCATTCCATATAATTACAAGTTTATAAACGAAAGTGATAAGTTAGAGATATTGTAGAATTTTGTAGAGCAAATAAAATTATGTCCTAACAATTTGAGTTTTCAAAAAAATGGCCTTTAATTTATTACCAGAAGTCAACAATGATAATGTATGTATATTTTCTATCACATTTAAAATTCACATTTTTATACTTAAGCCAGTTATTTATAATATTTTTAGTAGATTTTTCTAAAAAGATCTAATTAGTTGTTTGTATATTCTGAATCATATCTCAAATCAGGCTCTGGTAATATCACATCTACATCATCCTTGCCCACACTTTCAGCACTGGCCCTTGTATTATGATGATGATGATGGTGGTGATGTTGATGGTTCTTCAATAATTTATACTCTGCATTTTTACTTGACATCATTCTTGCAATATGCAAAACACTTGGACTTCCTCCCATCGTACTTACAGATGTTATACTATTTCCCCGTCTAGAGTTGCGTCGACCATGACTTTGTGTATGCAATTTTCCACTTTTGAGGAGGTCATTTACTAAAGGATCATCTCTATGCAGTTCAGCAATTTGTAATCTAATTTCCTGAAGGATCCTTTTAATTGTTGAATCTACAAATGTCCAGTCCCGTCTGTTTGGATCCTCAGGAATTTCAATTTTAACTCTTGGTGCCACTCCAAGTGACTTGAGCTCAATTAAGTAGGCTTTAAGTTCATCGTATGGGGTTGGGGCATGATATGAACCGGATCTAGCTCTTGTCGTAGTTTTCCAAAAGTTTCTGGTATAGACATCAAGAGCTAAGAGAATCCCAGCTTTGTAAAATAAGCTGTAGGTAACATTTATAAACCAAAGAAGAACGGGGATTGATACGCTTGTGGAAAAATTGGCCAGAAAACAAAGTCGTCGGTCGGTGATAAAGTAGGAGCCATAAAGGCTGAGAATCACTGAGATTACTTCAAAAACAAAATGCGTCAGTGCCAAAAAGCTGGAGATGCGATCTTTCTAAGGGGAAAAATTATCAATTAGAAATTATTAGTGTGTTTTACAAGAAAAAATTATAAATATAATTAGTGAATATAATGATTAAGGTATTACCTTATGAAACATTAAAAAACAAACTGCTGAGAATACTGGAAGAACCATTGCTATACCTTGCAAGGTTAATGCTTTCACTGTTGAAATATTTACAAGAAAAAAAGTCATTCATTGGCGATGGGTTTCTCAATTTTCATTTTAAATTGGTTTTTAACTTAAGTATAATAAATTTGTGTACTGTTAATACTCAATGTTGGTCTAGCATTAGCCCATATCACTGGCAGGTAGTCGCGATACTCTTTTTGACACTTGATTTCCACATTTCCCAACATCCTTTCCTCTGTCGCCGACAAAAAACTCCGATTCCCGTGATACAAAACATAGTCAGGAGCAGTTTTGTTGTTAGATGAGATACCAATTACAAGTTCAGGGCGCATAGGATGGAGATTTGTGCAACCGAAAAATAGTGATAACATTGGTCCAAGTAAAAGGAGAAATCGAAACTGTAAAAAACACATAAAATTTTGATTCATCATCCATCCCTGCTTATATGAAAATTTTTTAAATGGATAATCATGAAACTACATACGTTTAACTTACAATGTCTGAAATTGCGTAAAAACGGATAATAGAGGATAACTCAAGATGAAGAAACGGAGATCTTAGGTTTTTGCAAGTTTTCATGTAATCTTCGGGCTAATGATGATGTTGGGCTCATTATCTTACAACGTGCATGGTGGTTTAACAAGACAAAATGAGTTGATCGCTCTGTCATGTCATAAAAACCCTTCACCCGACCCTCGGCTGGAAGAAATGGACGCGATCCAAGAAAAGTCAAAATTAGCACAGAAGTAGATGAAATAGTAGAAATAGATGAAGTAGCAAAGATGAAGAGTGCGTAATCAAATATTACATAATGAATAGTAGCAGAGCTATCAAGGATTAAATAGTTTGATTTCAATACGATAGAAAGTCTAGCTCATTTTTGCATTGCAAGGAATTTTAGATTTTATAATAGTTAGAGAAAAACAATCTTTAAAAATTAAACACGTCCATTTAAATTTATCTTTAAAGATAAGCAAGCATAGCAACATTGATATATACAGTGCCACCAATAGGTCATTAATGCATTGGTCATTTACATGATCTAGTTGGCACCCTTCAGGCGACCGTTGCATGTTATCTCAATTTTTGGTGCCATGTGGGCCATGTGCATGTGCATTTGAGCAAGTTGGTATTGCATTCTCATTAGTCATTATGTTTGTGCGATAAAGTGTGTTTATTGTAAAATTTCATCATCATAAATACTATACAATATTCTATACGATTTATATGATAATTATCATTGTTCAGTACATCGAGTTTCCTCATGTTGAAGAAAGCGACACTATTTTTTATATAGGAACTAAAGCTTTTGCCCCATCACCATCCTCGCCACCCTGAGGAATACCTGCTGGATGTCGACGATTAGCTTTTTTTGCTTCTCGCTCCCAGTCTCGGTGGTAATCTTCAGACTGTCTCTGTTTCCTATGCCCTTTAAACTCACTCCGTTCCTTGTCCTTATCCCGATGAGACTTATCTTTATCTTTTAATGTCGTGTGTTTACGTCTTCTTTCATGATGATGTTCACCACCACCATCCTTGGGAGCTTCTGACTTTTCCGGTTTCCGGGAGCGATCAGAAACATTCTCCCCATTCGCACGTTTACGTTCACACTCCATCGCTTTTTGCTTTCGTTTTAGCTCACTTTCATCGTCCCCACCAGCACCTTCTTTATGTCCCTTGCTCTTGCTATGCCCTTTTCGACCTTCTTCTCCGCGATCCCGACTGCGACTACTTCTTTTTGCCTCACTACCATCCCCACGATCCCGACTTCGACTTCTCCTTTTTGGCTTTGAGTCACCTCCCTCACCACCATCTAGGCCATCACCCTCCTCTACTTGTTGCCTCCACATTTTCAAGTCTTCAGCATCGTCACCGCCACCCTCCGGATTGCGAGCACTGTTATCAGTTGCCGTTGCAGTATCTGGTTTATTTTTCATTTCTTCCTCTTCTCTTCTTTTCATTTCCGCCTCTTCTCTATTTTTCCTTTTCTCTTCTCTTCTCCTCCTTCTCATTTCAATAGCCTCTGCAACGTCCCCTGTATTGCGAGTACTATTATCTGTTGCAGTTGTTGCAGTATCCGGTCTATTTCTCATTTCCGCCTCTTCTCTACTCTTTCGTCTCCTCTTTCTAGCCTCAATCGCTTCAGCATTCGGATCTCGACTACTATTATCTGTTGTTGTTTGTGGTCTACGTTTAGCATCCTCATCATCTCTACTTCGTCTCTTCCTTCTAGACTCCATTGCTTCCATATCTGCACTATTATCTGTTGCCGTATTCGGTCTCATTCTCATTTCAAGTTCCTCTGCACCTTCTTCACCACCTCCATCGTAATTATCATTAGAATTGTCCGACTTTCGTCTAGACCTATGAGGTACGGAGGAGTCTCCTTGACCGGCCTGTTCTTTGACTGAAATTTTAAGTTTTTTAAGATCTGACTCCAGCGTTCCTGTTCCTCCTCCACTCAATCGTTTAATTGTCTTCTTTTCTTGATTAAGTTCACTAGTTTGATCACCCATGTAAAAGGCGAGTATAGTCATTTCATATGCTTTGTATGTGCTTATGAATATTATCGAAAATACGACAAGGTACAGCACAGGCTGAAAATATTCATAGTAATATTCTGTTGGACATAGTCCATCATTTCCCAACAGAGAAATGACCCCAATCAAAAGAAAGAAGCAAGAGACGCTTTGACCAAATAATGCTACCGCGCATACAGTTTTTCTTGCTGCTGGATGGTCCTGTAAATTGATAAAAAGTTAATTATAAATTACTGATTAAGTTATTTAGGCTCAAAGCAGTATTTTTAGAAAGCAAGTGCATAGTGCATACCACAACATTAAGAGATAAGAGCAAAGCCCCTAAAATGAAGAAACTTCCCATAGATGCCCCAACAAACGCCGCAGGGCCAGCTACAAAGAATACAAAAATACAAATTATGCTTATCCATTTTCAATATATATTATTTTTTAAAGCTAATAATTTCTTCATAAGACAGATAAGCCCGTTACCATAATTGGAATCTACTGAATTAGTATCTAAATCTTTATTCATAACATGAAGGCCACAGGCCCTTATGGTCCTTTCAAGTCTTAAATCTTCTGGTGTTCTCTCCTCTTTTAATTTATAGATGACTTCTGTGCTTGTATCATCTCCATCTTCGTCGTCAGGATCCTTTTTTGATTGTGCATTGTATAAACTGTGTAGGTGCTGCGCTTCGAATCCCACGTTAAAGAAAAAATACCAGCAAAGTGTTGATAAAATAACTAATGTCTGAAAATAGGGAGGCATTAATTTTCATAATTTTGATCTATATTCCAAAAAAATACATAATTTCTGTTTATGAAGGAATGTGCGTTCATGCGTACCATATCCGCTGCTCCAAATGCTACGCACAGAGATTTCAGCCTTGGTTTTATCCAACCGATAGGGGAAAGCATTGGGACAGAAAATCACGGTCATCTATCGGAATGCCAATGAAAAAAGGTAGGTCACACGCACACTGTTATTGTGTAAAAATATTCTTCTTTGTAAAAGTTGTAGAGATGAAAGGTACAAATCTGAATTGAAGGTCAAACGTACCAAAAAAGATCAAGGCTATTAGGAAAAAAGTGTCGCCAGTGTACAGTAAAGATTGGGAGTAAATATCTGCGTAATAATTGCTTGCACGTGATGTCCCAAACATATTCCTACGCACGTATGTATTTTTTATGACTATTCTACATTTGGGTTATTCCATTGCAAAATTATAGTTGGTGGAGTTATTTTATTTTTAATGGATTCTCTGTAATGTTATTTTAAATTATAAATTTCATTAGGTTCCATACAAGCAAACTACAAACAATTCTCAGAAATACAATGATATTGACATGGTACCTTGTTTTGAAAATTTGCAAGGTACCCCATCCATGACTCATAGTAGCTCCAGTGACACGCATGGCACACGAGTCTCCGACATTCTTCGTCATGATATCCTGTGAGACTCTGACAAAATTATAAACTGAATTTGAAACACAATCGATTATAGTACCTGAATGTTTGTTTGTTGTTATTATTAATGTAAAGATTTAAAAAATATTCGATTTAGTCTAGACTTGGTCGTATTTTTTCATAATTAGTTTATCAGTGCAGTTAACAGTCTCATTTTATAATCTAGCAAAGAATCTCCTGTAATCATACATATAATGTTACTAGTTGTATGGAATATATAACAGGAAACAGGGAAATATAAGGGAAAAAATCGTATTGGATGACGAATTACTGGAGTATGTAAACAAATTAGAATGTTTCATTCACATTGACAATGAATGATGAATGAATTATAACATTTTTCATCACCTATTATGAAATATATCATACATATCTGCTAAATGACATCAAGAAAAATGAGTTATTATTCTATTTGACAGGACAACGTACGTATAGAACCACTGATTTAAGTACAGTCGAGGGGACCACAAGCAGTCATTTTTACGTTTTTTACTTCCAAATTCCAAATAAAACATGTAAATAAGACATACAGTTAAGTGGGTTCGAAATTGCATACAAAATATTCTTAGCGTGAGTAATTTGTTTCATGTATAAAGTTATTTGTTAAAAAAAAAGCAGTACTAACTTAGATCATGCGATATCGGCAGCTGAAATTGTAATTTAACGAAATAAATGACATGCAATCCAACTTACTTTTACATGAAGCCTTGTTTGCGTCAATTACATGATCTAAATATGGATGCCATTGAAGTTTGTATGTATTAAATAACACCCTTACATTGAAATTTATTTCTGGAAAATATTTTTATGATTGGCACAGTTGACAATGCACATAAAAAAATATTGTGACTCAAACTAGCGATGACGCGTATTTAGTCGATCTGTAGAAGCTCACATGCATCACAAGCTTGAACTTGTATTCATTGAAATTCGCCTCCAATTGTTCACTACTATAGCCCAGCGAACATAGTTCAAGTTGGTCATTCAGTTTCTAAAACTCATTTTATTAAATTAGCGATATTAGAAATTTCAAAATGAATTCCAAAAAGTTAAACACGGTTTTAATGAAAATGTTGATTGCTTCAGTCACAATCACTATAATTTCATGTGCAACACCATCACCTTTTGCTAATCAAGTACCTAAAAGACAATTTGAAACGTGTAACTGTATACAGGAAATTGAAAATGCGAATTCGTACACTGGTAACATTAGCTAAAATTAGAATCTTTTTGTCCAAGCCCAATTATAATAAATTAATGGCATGCGAAGAACTATTAATTACATTCGGATATGTATTTTTTTAATTAACAGAACAACTCCATCAGCAACAAGAGGTTAACCAAGATTCCTTACTTAAAAGAGTAATCGACCTGGAAAACCAGTTTTTCGGCTCATTGGACACAATCAACTCTATTCTTGGTCGAGTTACAAATTTGGAATTCGCCCTGCAAAATAACGTATCAGCCATTAACCAAAGAATTACGGATGAAATCAATAATGTGTTTACAACTCTTAATCAGGAGCTTCTCATCGTTTCCGGAGATTTGAATAATAAAATTCAAGGTTTAAACGCAGATGTGGCCAATTTGCAAAATCAAATCAACAATCTTCCTATTTCATCTGCAACTCCACCTCCATATAATCCCAACACGGCTCTTGATGTGTATTACAATCTTACTAGAAGAATTGATAATTTGGAGTATGTAAAAATCTCCAATTTAACTGTAGATAACAACATTTGGAGAAGGAACTTTAGGGTTATTAACGCCACATTTGAAAGGATCAAGAATAACAATAACTGCTTGTGCAAATAAATTATAAACTTTTAAGAATTCAATTCATTATTTGAGATAACATTTTGTAAATATGCTTTAAATTCTTTTTACTTAAATTCCTAGTACTTAGTTATGATCTTAAAAAAATAAGTTTGTTTAAAAAATATGACAAATATCCTTTGCAATCAATGATGTAAAACTGTTAAAAGTCAATAAATTTTGCTACTGTTGTGAAATTGGTGAATTGTAAATTCGAAGCATTTTAATTTCAAATTCTTAATTACAAATTAAGAACAATTGGATAGGATTTTTAAATAATTCAATTAAAACTTGATTTTGACTGAAATAAATGCTCTTTATTGTTTTTTCATACTTAGAACTGTTTCTCACTTGAACTAGATAAAGTGAGTATTTTGGTCGGTTTGTTGATCAGTAGCGAAATAAGTATGATAATCAAAGGAAAAGAAATACCGAAGTCGCTTTGATGGTTAATTATAATTAACTAACAAAGTTACTCAAAACAATGCAATTCTACACACTTGCCACTGTAAATTCATGCAAGCAATTTTATCTTTTTTCATAATATTCATGCAACTTGAAGCAATGCTCAAAGCAAAACAAGCAAACAAAGTGCTCTGAGAAAATGCATTGCATTTTCAACAGAGAAGCATCCCCATCCCACAAAGCCATAAGAGACACCTTGCGTGCACCCCAAAACATAGAGTGTATCTGTTGCGGCCTGCTCAAATCTCCTGTCCGGCGTGCTTCATGCTTGTCTTTATACACATCTGTCTGTGCTGTGTAGATTGGAGTATGCTGCCTTTACTATTGCATTCCTTCAGCAATTCAGTGTAGGGTACAGGTGAAGTAACAATTAATTTGTTAACAGTTTCAAAGTTTTTTGGAATAATCAACCTTGTCCAAGGGCCTGCAACATGGCTGATCAAGTAAGTTAATTGTACTTTAAAAATTATTACAGAAATCCGTGAATTTTTAATATAACTTGTACAAAATATAAATGCATTTCAAAAACGTGCTAATGATTCCTGGTTTCGCAGGCTAAAGTTAAAATTAATGGAATGGGATGTAGTGTATCAAAGTTAATCTTAGATTTTAGATTACTTAACTAGCCTTTTTTAATTGAACAGTACTTTATTTCCGATAGTTAAAGAAAAAAGCGCTGACAGAATAACTGACAGAATGTCTTTATGATGATAACACGACGGTCTTCAGATATTATAATGATCGATGAAACAAGTAGTGGCGTTCTCGCCACCTGAGAGATAATTCTTCAGTTAAATTAGTGTAGTAGTCAGTCAGCTTTAACTGTTCAAAGTATTTAAGAATTTAATTTTAAATGTCAAATTGTGTTTTTGAAATTGAAAAGGCGGAAAGAGCGTTTCAAAAGCAACCTACGGTTTTTCTAAACCGGAAGAAAGGTACTGGAGTCTCCAAAAAGTTCCGGCTTGGTCCTAAAACCAAGATCCCACGTTATATGAGGACAGTCGGTCTTGGTTTCAAGACGCCACAATACGTAAATAAAATCTTAATTATGAAAATTACTAATCAATGTGTTTCTTTCTTTTATTTTTTCGGTTTTCCCTTACGCCACCTTACACACGTTATTGGAATGGATTTTATTTGGATTTTGTGCACTGATGATTTTTACACCCACCTCCCCCCACCACCTTTGGAATTTTTTGTTGAATTGCATGGCCTTGCGTTTTGCGTGTTAATTTCTTAACTTTGACATTTTGCTAATTGCTTGCAATTTTAACAAAAGCAAAATGAAAGGGCTTTTATGAAGCAACCTACTGTTTTTGCTAACAGAAAGGTTCAATCATCAAAAAAGAAATCCCTCAGATATGTGAGGTCCGTTGGATTGGGTTTTAAGACCCCAAAGGAGGTAGTTTTATATTTTGATTTATTTTTAATTTCTCTTATTTTTGGTTTCGCATTAACTTTTTATGAAGTCTGTTAATTAGTACCCCTTTCACAATTCACATTACAAATTTTCTTTTGTTTTGTTCTGTGTACTTGAGTTTAAATTTCAAATGTCCGTCTTGTAAAGCTTGTATGGTTTGAAACAAGTTTAAGTTTTTCTACTAATTGAATTTTTTAATTGTTACAATACTTTAAGGATGATCTTTTAATTATGATTCTCTGATTACAACCCTGCAATCGAATCGCTGAAAAGTATTGTACAGTAGAAAGAAAGTGTCATTTTGTAACTAATTATTGTGACGACATGAAAGTAATATTTTTTCGTTTGATTTCAAATTGTAATAGGCCGTCGAGGGTTCCTACATTGACAAGAAATGCCCATTCACAGGAAACGTTTCCATTCGTGGACGTATCCTTACTGGAGTTGTAACCAAGATGAAGATGCAGCGAACCATTGTTATCCGTCGTGATTATCTTCATTATATTAGGAAGTACAACCGTTTTGAAAAGAGACATAGGAACATGTCTGTCCATCTCTCACCATGCTTCAGGTAAAGATTGTAGTACTATTTGGTTGTCTTCTGAAATGGTTAAAATTATAGGAGCAATGAAATTGAACTTGTTTTGTATTTGCTATTTTGCAGGGACGTTTCACTCGGCGACATCGTAACGGTTGGAGAATGCAGACCTCTGTCCAAGACCGTGCGTTTCAACGTACTCAAGGTTGCAAAGGGACCCGGATCGAAGAAGAGTTTTAAGAAATACTAACTTTGGCCCTTTTGAATTTGTAATAAATCTACATTGAAAAATTTGACTTTCCCTGTCTTGGATTTTTTACACTCGTTATTTGCATTCAATAGAAAATTATGATAAGCTTTAAAATATCGTTCGAATAGAAACATGGCGTTTGTTATCATGTCATTTTAAACCAGTTCATTGAATCGATGTAACATTTGTGTGAACGCAAATTCGCGCATCTACTGTCATATAGTCATTTTAATCATTCACATTCATTTTAGCTGGAAGCATTCATGTACAACTTTTCTAATTTTTTTACGCAATGGAAGTGTTGTGGGAAACTAATTCGTAGTAGTTTAGTTCCACCTTTTTGTAGGCCAACCTTAGGAAGCGGAGACGAGTTTTTAAAAGCAGAAAAAATGTTCTTTGAGTGTCATGTATGAGTTAGCATAGTTGGTGTACTTCAACTTCGGCTTTAAATGGAAAATTTAGGTCATGAAATGATAGTATCATTGTTTTAATATCAACTTAGTTTACATATTTCGTCTATGAATTCAAAAATAGCATACATTTTGTTATAATTTATAAACGCTATGATGGCCAACGATGGTGAATCGGGGTTTATGAAAGTAAGAAGACAATGACTCCTCCATAATTCCAAGAACAGTCATTAAAAATCATTAGATAAAGAAAAATGTCATTCTTTTCATAATTTAATTTTTTCAACTAAATATTTTTAAACAAATGCTAATTACTAATTACCTACATTTTTAATGCCTTATGCATAAATCAGGTTTTGCTTGAGGAAATATTTCTTAGTACATTCCACTCCGCATTCATATTTTCACCCACATATCCCACAAAGATGTCTTCATCAGAATAAAAATTATCTAGAAAGATATTCCCACATCACTCAAATTAGCTGCCGGTGACCTTGAACAACCCTTTTCCGAATTTCCTCGGACATCAATACTACCAGAAAATGGACGAGAAACTTCTGAGAGTCGATACCAGCATAAGCTGCATAATAACTTAATTATGAATTACTTAATTAGAATAAGAATTCGATGATGATGCTTATTAATTGAACGAAAGCCAAGCTCTTGAAACACTAACTCAAAAGATAGCATTGCACCTGCTATATACTCTGTCTGCTGCATACCACCTATCCTGAAATTGCATGTTTGGTAATCTAAACTGCATTTGAGCCAAATTAGTCAATGAGCCAATTATGCATTCTCATTTCCACACATGAATAACCAAGAATTTTTAACCAATTTAGTACGAAAAATGCACTTTTGCTTTGCACTTCCAAAAGAGTTCCAAGTCCAAATGAGCTTAAAAAAATACATTTCTTTCACGATGCGCTTGTAAACAATGCGAAGCTCATTCAAAAACCGGTATTTTTACGTTTTAGTGCTGGCTTGGCTGACGCTGACACGCTGTACAATAGTTGAATTCTAGTAGGATGTTAAATGTTTCTGGATGATATGATAAATGAAAGTCCAAAATTAGCAACTTTTCACAAGCGGTCATGTAGGTCATGCTCAAGGTTGTTTGGAACATGATTTTAAAAAAGATATATGTTGGGGGCGTATGGTATTTGCTTAAAATTATTATTAGTTTGCCAAAAAAAATCCATCCGTTTTCATCGTCTGCACTAAAATTAGCAGTAATCATTTTCATTTATCATTCCTTTTTTGCATGGAATTTTTTCCTGAACCCCTTTACTGAATATTTCTTTTCCAAATATGGTGAAAAATTAGAATCCTAAGTAATTAGGGCAAAAACCCTAATTAAATAAGGATTTCACCAGAAGAATTATTAGGAAGGGTTGAGCTCATGAAACATTAAATTTTGAACGATGAGATAAGACGCTTCTTGTACTTGTACGAATAAAGCACAAGTACATTTCCATATTTTTAAAATATATTACTTCATATACCCACTAACCCCTTTCAGCTCAAGGCAAACTTGTTCACCTGTCGCTTTACCTGAAAACCAATAAAACACGATTCCAATCCAAACATCGAAATTTGCAGAGCGCTGCGCTGTACGCTTGTGTATTCAGTGTTCAGTGCTCATGCCATGCAACAAAAAATTTGATACTCTTGACTAAATGCTGGCCGCATGTGACGGAGACGGACGGAACGGAAAACTGCCTTGCTTAAGTTGCTTATATGTAAATACAGACTTTGGGAAGTATATATCCACCAAACTTCTGTTACCTCCGTCTCAGTTTTGGTCTAATGTCTCGGAACAGCTCGGATCCACATCCACTTTCTATTCCATTTCCACTTTGTATTGTAATTTTCAAGTTTTTTGCTGCACCACCTGCCTTGTTCTCGTTTATACGTGACCTTGAATTCGTTTCAGTTTTTACAGGTGAAATTCCTACAGAAATTGGAAAACAATGAAGACTTCCGTTGAATTCCCTAATGGACAGCAAATGCCAATTATTGGCTATGGCATGTGGCAGGTAAACATATTAATTAACAGTGTCGCAATGTTCACTTTTTTTAAATGTCAATAATTATCGTCCTTGTAAAAAATGTGATTAATTACTATTTGATTTCCACAGTGCGACACTCCCAAACAACTTGAGGATGCTTTGGACGTTGCTCTTGAAGCCGGCTACAGACACTTCGACACTGCTTACGGGTATCAAAATGAGGATGTCTTTGGACGTGTGCTGAAGAAATGGTTTGATGGGGGTAAGGTGAAGAGGGAAGATCTCTTCATTACGACCAAAGTTCCTCCTCAGGGGAACCATCATGACCGTATTGCCAACTTTCTTCAGCAATCACTGGACAAGCTTCAGCTTACCTATGTTGACCTGGTTCTTGTGCATAACCCGGCAAGCTTGGAAGTTGATGCTGAAGGAACAGGGGCCAAGAAAGGAGAAGATGGAAAATGCATTGCAGATTTGACCACGTCTTTGGAAGATGTATGGAAGGTGATGGAAGCACAAGTGGAGGCTGGGAAGGCCAAGGCTATTGGAATTTCCAATTACACCATTCCGCAAGTCGAGAGGATTGTCAAAGCTGCTAAAATCCAGCCGGCAAATATCCAGGCAAGTTCAGGGGGCAAAGTGGGAAAATAATTAATTGGTATAGGTGATTAATTATGGTTTGTGATATGAATAATTAAAATTGATGATCTCTTTTTCGCAAAATTTCGCAGGTGGAATTGAATGCGTATTATCCAAAGAAACAGTTGCGGGAACTGTGTTCCAAAACTGGAATCACTGTTTGTGCTTTTGCTGTATTTGGATCACCTGGAAGGAAGACCTATTATGTTAATCCAGAGGAGGCCCACTTGAAGGTAAAAATCCCGGCTTTGTTGGATAGCCCGGTTGTAGCTGAAGTCGCCCAGAAGCATAACAAGTCAACTGCACAGGTACTTCTCCGGTTCTTTGCCCAACAAGGAGTGGTCGTCTTGGCCAAGAGTGTGACCCCTGACCGAATTAAAAGCAACTTCCAGGTAAATTGTCATTTTCACGAGCTTTTTCATTTCTAAATTAATAATAAAACAATGATGGAATTCGTTATGTAATTTATATGACTTATCTAAAGATTTTCGATTTCGAACTGGATGCTGATGATCTTCAAAAACTGGATTCTTTGGACAGTGGAAAGGAAGGAAGCTGGGCTTTCGATTGGAAAAATGGTTTTCCGGGGTAAGTTGATACATTATTGAATAAATTCCTTAAAACAGAGTAAGTTAATCATTGTAAAGTTAAAGTGTTAACGTTTTTGTTTTCTCTTATCATTCATTCATTTATAGAATTGAAAATCATCCCGAATTTCAACTTACCTCAGACGACGACTAAAGCAGTGAAGTGGCACCATGAAGATTCTAAATATATCAGGTTACTTTTTACCAATTGAATATTATTGTGTTGTACACCAACATTATCTGATTTTAAAGTGTCTGACGATTCCCTATTTCATTTTAATAAAAAGAACTGAATACATTCTAATATCAATATCATCATCAATCACTTTAATTGTTGCATTTTTTTCATATTGTTCATTGTTCACAGGTGGTTGAACCTAGTTTTAACAACTATATGTCTAATCTAAATTCTATAAATAATTTCCTGCATAGGGTTTATGCATCATTATCAAATGTTGGTAAAAGTGATTAACTTTGTCAGCAAGGCTTCATTCTACACTACACTTTAATCTTTTTTACATACTGCATACAGCTTTTACGATACGATGTACGACTACCCCTGTTAAAATTAGCTTCATTTGTACATTCATTTGTCAATCTTGAAAAGTATTTTAGGAAAACTAAACTAAAAAAATCTTTTAAATCAACGTCATCCTTGTCATCATGTTCCATTACCTGTGGTTTTTCGTTTTTAACCTATACAAAAATCATAATTACTGACCATGCCATAATTAGAAAATTAGATTGATCAGTGCGATTTCAGTGGTTATATGTTTTAAAGCTTGACCATTGCAATGCATGATGCATACTTCAAGGTCATGAATTTTAAGGTCCCGTTAGCTTTTTAAATAGTGAATCTTCCTGTCATATACTGAAATTTCCAAAGATAATGAGTTGAAAAGGTGGGAGAAAATTGCACCAAAAGCAAAAAAGAAAGATTTTTCAACCCTCTAAAAAAGTTCATGAAACTTGGAAGAGGGCTTTTTTATCATTCACCAACATCATCAGCATAGTCTAGCCTAGCCAGCCAAGATCATCATCATCATCGTCTTCATCATACAGGGAAAGGATTTCATTCGGTTCATCTCAAAATCCCACTTAAAAGTTCATTAAATTCCAACACACATGCACCCCTGCCTGCATGAAAAGTATACTGAAAGCTAAACTGGCATTTAACTCTGGATTCTCACATAAGCCTTCTCATTGGCCAGAATGTGAGCTCTTTCCTGATACGTACGGTAACTGGCTACTGCATACCAACACAAACCTGTTGATTGGCTAGAGCGTTAAACTTGTCCCGCTGGACCCCGCTAAAGTGAGCCCAATGCATTTGCGCCTTTACTTTCCCACATAAACAAGCAAAGAGATGTAAAAATACATGGGATCATATTTTTTTGACGTGGACCATGTAAACTTTGATGAGATGAACTGGAGAAGTACAGAGTAGAGTAGACAGTCAAGTCAGTCACATGAAAACTATTTTCTTTTCTGTGTTTGTCTGCTTTTACCTTTTTTACCACCTGAAAAAGTGTTCGCCAGAAAGTCTTTATGAGTGCATTGTTGTCAACCGTCCTCTGCTCAAATGCCTCCAGGATGAATCCCCCTAAAACAAATTTAACTTCAGACCTTTCAACGACTATTTCAAATTCTACGGTTACCTCTGGTCATCGAAATATGGCTGGGTTCGCTAGTTTAATTAATCTTAAAGATGAGTGTGCAGCCGTTACGACGAGAGGGAGACGCATTCAAATTAGTCAGTTATGTGTGACCACTGCTGCTGCAAATAAGGCTTCCACTGAGGAAACAGGACCTGCTATGAAGAAGAGGTTTGATAAGACAAGCTGGTTATCTTGTGGAGTGGTTTTTAAGTGTAGTTTGTGGAAAACAATAGAAAAAATATGGTTGGGCGGGGATGTTGGGAAAAGGGTGGGGAAAGTTGATGATGATAATTGGTGATTAAATGGATGTTTTTATGTTTATGCTTTACAATAGATGGTCTTTCCATTCATCCAATCAAATCAGTGAGCTACTCCGGGAGGATAAAGTGATGAAACCAATAACATCCCCCAAAAGACGGAAGTCGTCAGGCACCAGTTTACAACGAAGTACCTCAGACCCATACTCATTTGAAGAAGAGAAGGAGGTAGATCATCATCATAGGCGCCACAGAGTTTCTCTTGGTGGCCCAGAACAGTCTCAAAGCTCGAGACATGTCCTCAGCAATCATCTACCTCATTCTCAACAACTTACCCTGCATCAACGAAGTCATCATCACCACCACTCCCGCGGTAAATTAATATCTCTGAAAGCAAATGATGACGCTGCAAGAAGACAGCGGTACATGGACGACTTTGTTATGCAAGTGGAGCCATTCCCCAGTAGTTTCCATCAATTTCGAATAAGAAAATCCAAGCATAGTAGAGAGCCGCCACCCCCAGATCGTCTGTCGGGTATGCCAGATGAAGTGGTAAGTTGATTACTTGAAATTCTCAGCATATCAGTATCAGTATTTTTCATGGTACTATCAATTTACTTCGAAGTGTTCAGAGAATGGCAGTCATCAAGACATATACACAAAATACACTAATGTGTATTGCAAGCAGCTGTGTATAAGTAACAACGCATTGTGTACATGTATTTCAGCGCAACTTTGTTTACATTTTGTGTTGGGTGGGTGCCGTCTACACCTTGCAATGTGAGTGTAGTCCTCACATGTGACCACACCATAATAGGAGATGATGACTGCCATTCTCTGAACACTTCGAAGTAAATTGATAGTAATGATGAGGATTCGTTTTCTAAATTGATTTGTTTACAATTTCCTTTTCAGTTACTCCGTATTTTTAAGCATTTACCAAAGCCCTCGTTAGCTAATTTAGGAAGAACAAATCACAGATTTTTAGGACTGATGCAAGATGAAACATTATGGAAACGTTTATGCATAATGGGCAAAATTCTGAGCCCTGAGCATATTCTAATCATACTCGCAAGAAAACCTGTATATCTTCGTATGGCTCGTACTTTTGTAAGTGTGATACTATTACTTTAGTAATACAATTCAAGTTGGCCACTATTTATATTTAATTTTATGTAACAATGTCTATTTTCTCTTTTGCAGATTGCTGACCCGACTGAAATACCAAGTGATACAATAGCTCTTGCTTCTTCATCTCAATTGCTGTATTTGGACCTTTCCTCAGCTACAATTACGCCATCAACGCTGGCCTTGGTTATGAAGATTTCCCCAAAACTTGTCAAACTCAGTTTGGAACACCTTACAGTAACGAAGGAAGTGCTTGAAGAAATGACATCATTCGCCGCTGGTTTAGAAGTATTGAATCTCGCCATGTGCTATGATTTAGATGCCAAAGCATTAGTTAAATTTCTTTCAAGCTGTCAACGGTAAATTCATTGATCAATCAGCATAAGAACTGTTAAATTAGAATAATCCATTATGAATGATAATTTTGGTAATTACTAAATTATACTTTCTTTATTTAACAGGCTACGGGAGTTAAACTTAGGGTGCCTTAAATGCGAATGGGGTCCAAAGGAATTGACTGAAGTGGTGCAAGCCTTACCAGGAACTGTGCAGCAGTTAAACATATCAGGGTTCCGCAATCTGTTAGATAATACCCGTAAGTTTTTTACTGTATTATTTTCAATGGCATCGGCATTATCATTTTGGTAAATACTATGAAGAATATATTTTGATTTGGTTTCGTAGATGTGGAAATAATCGCAAATCGTTGCCCGAAACTAATTGAACTCGACATATCTGACAGTCAAGAGGTCCAGGATAAGTCAGTAGAGCACTTCTTAAGACTGACGCATTTACAGCACCTGGGATTAAGTCGCTGCTACGGAATCCTACCTGCCAACTACCCACAACTAGCTAGCCATAAGTCTTTGAAATATTTAGACTTATTTTCTCTGTTTAAAGAAAACTCACTTAAATCTTTAGCTAATAATTTGCCAGGTATTGAAATAAATAAATTTCCATTTTCTGCAATTGCACGTCCCACTGTTGGCAATAAGAGAAGCTCAATTTGGTTACAAAGAGTAAGAGATTAAAAAAAGACAACTGCAACTTTAACAAGTTGGAATTAGTTTATCTTTGGGTTCAGGGTTATTTATAGCTATCAATAATTATTTATAAATTACAGGTAGATATATAACATGCTATGTATTGACAATTTGTGGCAATGATTTTTGGTGTTATGAAATTTTTATAAGTTTGATTAGAAGAGAAAAAGTGCCTCAAGGCATGCTAAAGCAAACACGGTTGTTTTATGCCTGCTTGTGATTAAAGAACTGAACACAATGAAATGATTCAGAAAAGTTAGTCATCATATCAAGCTGCTTGGGAATAAAATCTGAATCATTTCTTTGATGTCATTTTACTAATAGCTAATAAGTAATGTGACTGCAACGTGTAGAAAAGATAGGAATTATACATATTTATAAATTATAGAATGCTTATTTTTGGGAGGTAGTTTTAATTTAAGAAATGAAAATAAGGTTACTAGTTACTACTAAGATCAGATAATTTTTGTTAGTCATATAAATGGGTGTGTTGTGGGAGCACCTGGAGAAAGTTTGTCGATATTTTCCCTGTAAAAACGCATAAATATTTATAAATTCCAGTTGACTATCGTTGTAAGTGTAGTGAATTTATCAAGCGAAATTTTGTAAGATATAGAATGGTATGCGCGGAGAGAGGTATAAAGAAAAAAGGCATTTATCATATCATAAATATTTGTACATCATACATTTAAGTTATAACAAAACAATATTATATTAGATTTTAATTTAACATGTGTATCTCATTACAGTACTGCCACTCATGTTACCGTAAGTCATTTTTCAAATATTCTTAATATTATTACTTTATTATAATGATGACCTTGGAGTTTTTTTTGTAAATAGTAATTTCATTTGATAAAAAATACCACGAGTATAAGTGTACTTATACCTTTTGTCAACCACGATTTAAACAAACTGCTTTGTAAAATATAGTAGACTAAGGAAAACTGAAATATAAAAAATGATCACATAAATATTACCGTTTAAAGTCAACCATGTTTCATTGTAGTGCTTTTAATGTAATGCATTAAAGTAATTAAAGTTTGGTCTGCATAACCTTTCCATTAATTTGACATTCAAGGAAATTCCTCACTAGCATAACAGTGAATTAGCTTGACGTGGCATATGTTGCAGATTGCAATTCTTTTTTAAAAATGAAAATTTTACGAGCAAACGGGTTAATTTTGGTCATATCATTACTATTACTAATTAAAATACAAGTCGTTTATAATCATTGCATTTGGCCAACATGGAAAAATTCGCTTTACACATTGAAAAATTTATTTGTCGAATTGATTCCATCATGTACAATTTACGTTTATGGAGATTACAATGACAATCATTCCCCAATAGCACCAATTATTTATGACATTTGTGCTACTATTTCCTTAAACCAATTCAAATCAAAGGATGAAGATTTTGCTAATTGCGTTCAGTTAATAACTTCAAAATTTGTAGATGACTACGTTTGGGAATGGACTGACTTTAATTTATACCATGTACGAAACAAGTTTGATCGATTTCATAATTCAAGTTCAACCAATTCTAGTTTTAAGGATTATGGAAATGAAAGCAATTCCATATCCCGACAACGCAATGGTCAACCCCGACCATATCCTCCACCTGCAAATCTTAAACCTGTTGGAAGGGACTGGGGTGATGGAGAAACAGAGCCATACTACTACATTTTCGCCTCCAAAAAATTTCAGCGTCATTGTTTTATCTTAATTAGAACAAATATATTTAACCATAGACCATACTGGCAGACGAGGGGATTCGAGGGAGCATTCACTTCAAGTGATTACCTACCAGTTCCATACAATGGAAGGATTAGTCCAGATTTTATATTCATATATGCTTATAATGAGAGTCTACTTTCATGCAACCCTAACCTTGCTCTTGAAGGTAAAGGTGATATTAACAACTGTGCACTTCCATGGTCAAATGAAGAAACAACTGGAACATCAATCATTTTGTTCTTTACATCAAGACGCCGTGCTCCTATTCAAGCAAGCATGTACTTGTTCAACGGAGCTGGAAATAGGATCACTTTACGTGAAGACAACCTGAACGTGTCAAAAATCAGGGCAATTTGGAAGCAAAATCAACAAACTATTTCTTCTCTGCTTATCCGAAGTAATAAATTGAATCGCAAAAATCAATCGGAGGAAGCATCTTTCAGGGAAAACTTGCCTTCTGATTATGATGAATTAAGTAAATTCAACGACAATATTTGCGGAGGGACACCATTAGTAAAAACGTACTTTAACTTTCGGAGAAATGAACAAACGTATAGAGTATGGGATCCACAAGAAGATTGTTTATATGAAGCCATTTTGTCAAAGTACTTCATTCACAACAAAACAGAATCAGCTAAGTTGATTAAACAAATCAAGTGGCCAATAACTGTCGAATTTGGAGCTGTACGTACCACAAATCAAAAGAACGAGTATGCGTTTGGAAAACGAGGCAAATTTTTTATTCCTGTTTCCGGTCGTTTTCAAGGATTTCGATATTCCATTTTCATTGACAGGAAAAGCATAAAAGCGGAATTTGACATGACTTCCCTTCTAAAACCATTTGAGAGAGTCGTTTGGCTTATATTTCTTAGCTCAATGATTCTTCTTTACTTTGTCATGAAAGTTTCCTCCAGATCAGTACAATTTTTCTGGATATTTTATGTACTTTTGGAACAAGGGGAAGGGAGGTTGCGGGCAAAACTTAGAAAATCCTTGAAAATATGCTTTTTGGCAATCGTTTGGCAACTTTCAGCCATTCAGCTAAGGTTATCTTACACGGGAAATATGTTTTCTGCGATAACCGCCGAAAGAGTGCCTCCAATGCCAGAAAAAATGTCGGAATTATTCAACGAGCAAAATTTGGGAAAATTCGACATACTTTCACCTGATAATGAACTAAATTCATTAATTTTTGAAAACTGGGGCAGTGTTGGGGACAACATAACATTCGAACAACTTTTCTCTTCTGTCAAAGGCTTATATTCTTCTATGTTACAAGAATTCATAAAGCCGGAAGGACCACCGTCGCTTTTCTTTGGAAAACCGGAAGCTAAACGTAATGAATTCCCAAGAATAGCATTAATTGGTTACACGCATCCGTACAAGCTTCAGACATCCGAGCCTCCTAAATGGCCTGGAGAAAAGGAGAACAAAACGTGGATACCACCTTACCCCTTTGATACTATTTTGTTAACATTTGGTCAAAGATTGCTGATAAAAAATAGTGACCGACCGATACGAAAAAAGTTGTGGATGTATCATGGAAAAAAGAATTTCTTCACGAAATTATTTGTAAGGGATCTCAGTTCACTGGTGGAGTCTGGGATATATGCAAGATGGGAAGCAATCACTTGTAGGTTGGCAGAGGCAAGATATATTAACTCTGAAAATGCTAATTTGGGCTTTAATCGTCAATGGAATTTTCATGCTGCAGCTTGTAGAGATATTTCTGATAAGTTAAAGCCTCCCATATCATTTAGACGTGTGAGCAATGTATCAATTAAGGTTATCTGGGCATTGTTTTTGATATGTGTGGGCATTTCCGTTGTGGGATATCTCAAAGAGGTTGTACGATTTGATATTCCTGGAAGGCTATTTCGTTGTGGTGCATGCGGCGCTACTTCAACCCATGCAAGGAAATATAAGCGAGAGTAAGCATAAGCTATAATATGTATGTATGTAAGTGAAAGGAAAACATTTTTATGAATCGCGCATGTAATATGTTCCTTGTACTAATTGTACAGTTGTAATTTTGTAAATTAAAATTCCACAATTAAATAACAGTTAATTAATCATCATATTGTTTTGTGCAAGTCGAAATTCAATGAATGTTTGTAATTTTTCCCACAAACTTTTTTTCCACATGTAAGAAAGTAATTGTCATATAACATTATATTGTAATTTGATCAAAAGTAATGCATATTATTTGTTTGATGCATGTATGTACGGATTTCAATGTGACTTTGATCGATGAAATTTACTCATGATAAAAGTTTTAAAGTATGCCAGTCCAGTATTTAAGTATGTATGTGGAATAAAAATTTCTATATAATTGCGACTTCAAACTTTTGTGTTATTACGACCAAAAAGTCAAATTCGAGTGTCTTTTAAAAGCAATCCGTCAAAACCTGAAGTTAAAGTCGCAAGTACTTCAATTTAAAGTAAAAGAATGATAGAATATACTATTATATCGTGTATATTATATCGTGGTAATAGTTTGCCAAGTGCTCACTTGCAAAATTTGCGCATTAGAAAGAAGGTATAATTTGATATTAGGTTACGTGTCAATAAATTCGTATTGGTATTCAATCATTCTTTTAGCCATATTTTTTCTCTACTTGGGAACTGAATCAAACACGTTGGACTCGTACGGGTGACTTAAAGTCGTGAACAATCGAGATGACATTTCTTGTGCTATTCGCATTCATTTTTAGTGCATCCTCCAAAGATTGCTTTAACATTTCAGACTATAATTATTCTCTAACCTATTTTCAGCCCATATTCCCTTCCAAAGCACTTTCACCGCTGCTACCACTTCATAAACCAATTAATCGTTATCCTGATGCTGAAAAAGTTTTTCAGCAACTGATTCCTGCTTGTTCTTTGTTGTTTCACGGAAATCCTTCTGAAACTCCCCTTTTCGAACGGTTTTATGAAATATGTCATTCAAAATCGGATATTGGGTTGTGTGTTAAGATACATTTGTATGACCCTTATTATTCATCTTTTAGAAACAGCTTTTATTATATTGGAGGGCTCGAAAAGTTAGTCGCATCTACCTCCCAAAAGCGATTTTCAAATAGCTGCATAGTGATCCTCCACACTTTGCCCGATTTGCCATCCACTACTAAGAAGGTCCATCATGGTCTCGGTAATAAACCCATTGAATGGGAACCAGATTGGAAAGTCATTTTATTTCATGCCATAGAAGTAGAGTCGCGAAGATTTTCTCCAGACTACATCATTTTTTCCGTCCCAATGGATCCTGAGAATGAAAACTTCTTCACTACGTCGGCTAGCTTTATTCGTGGAATGACAAAGTCATTGATACTACTGGTAGATGAAAAACAAAACGACAGGTTGTTCATGATGTGTCACACTTGCGAATTCACTATTAAAGTGACAAAATATGAAGACCTTTACAACGGTGCAGGAAGCGGGGGAGGAGAAAGAAGTGGAGGGGGAACTTCACCATCAACAGGATCTGGAAGTTATCTGACTGATCAACTTAACAGTGTGAAGTATGGAGTAGCACTGAAGTTGGACGTTGATGGTCTCCAAATTGACAAAATAAATTCATTGTGGCATAAATTACATAACGATCTTCAAGCGTTTGGAGATAAGACGCGTAATATTGATAATCTGCTTGCAAGCAATAATACTTTTGATCATACATGTGGTAGAATTCCTCAAGAAATACATAATTATGTCCAGGGAAATTACATACACAGATTTTCTAACAGTCCTGCTGTGGATCCTCAAAAAACATGTTTGTATAAAGAGATTCTACACAAACATAATTTCTCTGGAATGAGTGACCGTTTCTATCGAACATTACGTAGCAAAAGTCTTGAAAATATTCTTGAAACGCCATTCTTTGAAATGGCACCGGAAAATCGCGAAGATATGCCTATGCATATGTATTCAAGTTCAAGTACTGGAGTCCTTGGAAAGGTTTACGTTGCAGAAGGTATTTGCGTTAAGGGATTTCACTACTCCATTTTTGTGAGTAAAAAGTTCCTGAGGCAGGAATATGATTTGAGAGCTTTATCAAGACCATTAGACGAATATGTGTGGGGCTTGGTACTGGTGACGATATGCAGCCTATGGATTTTCCTGAAGGTTTTGAAGCGGTTTTCGGAGTCTTTGAACATTCTTGCCATTGTACTTGAACAAAGCGTAAATATTCATAAGAAAAAAGAAAATGCTGACAAGTTATTTCTAATACTAACTTTGTGGATTCTTACCACAATTCAATTGAGAATGGCTTATACTGCGAGCAACTACTCGTTTTTGACGATTAGGACACCTCCGCGTGTTCCAAGAAATTTGAAGGAGATTGTGAACGATCACGGAGGAGAAGGGGGAAACTATGGGGTCTTTGCTTCAACGGCAGATTTTTCTGAATTACATGAGTATATAACGCATAAACTGGATGAAGTTTCGAAGGATGGAGACGCGATTAAATTCTGGTCAAATTTTTACAGAGATCTGCAGATTTTGAATGAATTTGATTTGCAAAACGTTCTTCTGAACTCAACAGCTAACCAAATGCCAGCTGCAATGGAAAATTTCAACAGGCATTACGCCAGGTTTGTCTTGTTATCCAAAAACGATTTAAGTAAAGAATCAAAAGAGCGTTGGGAAACAGACAAACAAATCGGTGAAAACGCAGGTGCAGGTGGATTCGATGGTAGCAGTGCAATAGCAATTCCTAATGAAAAGGAAGTATGGGAACCTCATTTGCCATTCGAAACTACACTCGTTGCAAGTGGAAAATACTTTAGATTTGGAAACAATGATCGCAATACAATTCCTTCGAGTCAATGGTTATTCCAAGGTCGCCTGAATTTCTTTACTGAATACTTCTGCAGGGATTTGGGTGCCTTAATCCAGTCTGGAATATATTCCAGGTGGGAGGAACTGAAAAACGTGAGGACTGAAACGGAATACATGACTAAGATGAGAGCATCAGTTGGAGCGCATTTCACTCCGGGAAAGTCATCCCAAAAGACATGGAGTGCACGATTCGCCAGCATCAAGTTTCAGCAAGTTGACAATCATTCGTTGAGAGCTATATGGACATTATATCTGGTTTGTATTCTAGTCAGCACGGTGTCATATTTCAAGGAAATTATTCGTCTGAATATACCCCGACGGAGTAACTACTTCAAAAAACTGAATAAATAGCATGGTATTCTTGGAAAATGGGAGTAAACGGAACATCCTCTTGGATTTTTCTGCAAGCGTTTACTACATAAAATAGTATTCATAATGTAATTGAATTTCATTGTATTGGGGCATGTGTGAACAGAATTTATGTCAGTGTACAAGTATCATGCGATTCATTTCAATAAACATTTTAAAAGAATATATTTGTAGCATTACTTATGGACTCATACTCATGTTGGATTGCGACCAACAAAAAATGCGAAATTCATTGTTTACATAGCTATTTGAATCTTTCAAATCCAACTGACATATGCCTAGCTTTTTCACTATGAAACCTCTTGTAAGAAATGCGGAAGTTAAGGCTGTGTTTACTTAGGTATCGTCATCACACCTTGTTTTGATGGAATGAATAAAACTTTGTAATTTGGTTCAATTAGATAGAAATGAAATATAAGCGCTTGTGAAAAGGCGTCGTGCGTGCTACTTCACTGTTCTTTGTGCTTCAGCTTTTATTGTATTTTAGCGTGAATGTGCACGTGCACAATGTGAAATCATAAAAAGGGTATTTTTTTACAAATTACACCATGTCGTATTACGATTTCTACAAGGTATACACATGCTAATAAAAAAATTCAAATTCTTATATGTAGACAATGATAAGTTGCACAATACCTACATGCTTTCCTCCACGCACAGATTAGATTAGCGCACACGAGAATTCCAACTCTACATAAGAAGCAAAGCACACCGCGTGGCACAAAAGACTTGAAAACAAAGCCAAAGTATTTTATGCAGTTTTTGTACAATGTACTATGATAAGGCAACGCTGATCCAATACTTTCATAGTTTGTCTCTTGTGACTTTTCGGGATGCTTTACTTTGATCGTATTACGTTTCGTTGACTTAACCCATATCACATGGAAAATCCCTGATGAGATTAGAAACATTCCCAAAGTCCCAAAACCATAAGTATGTAAGCTCCGAAAAGGTTTTTTTTTTGTGAAAGAATGCCATTCATTTATCTTCTCAGCTTATCATACAATCATAGCACTATACATAGAAGATGATTGCAAATAGTATATGGAAATAAGCAGAAAGAAGATTCTCATTTGCGCGAATTATATAGCAAGCCTTTTTGAATATAGACCGATGTTGGATGCGTGGGTACATAGTTTTGATTACAGTCATATTATTTTTATGCGTGTTTTGGGAACATCAACATTACATTCTCATAACATGCGTGAATATAAAATTGTAGGGTTGAAGGCTAACCTAAATATTCCGTTCCTTTTTTCCACGCAACTCATTTATTTCCGGAAAATGTTGACTACATTTTTATATTTTCCACATGTACCTTTAGTCTATAGCCAAACTCATCATCTAGCTTATCTTGTTTAGGGTTTTGTTTTATATTCAAGATCATCACATATCCCAGCTTGATAAATTATTTCAGGGACGAAGCATATGGAAATCAAGAAGATTACGAAAACGTCATGTTGTACGCTATATTGTAAGTGTATCATAAACTAGCATGCTATATTATATATTTATCTCCCCGATTTCAAGGGTTCACGATGCTCGCATAATTCACATTACATATTATCGGTACATATATGTACATGTGTAAATGCATTAAATTGCAAAATTCACTTTCTTTTCATAGGTTCTATCACATTTCCTCCTACATACATTATATTTCAACAGACAACAGACCAATGTACTTTTTCCCACTTTAATGCTCACTATTTACTTAACTGTTCTTCAGATGCTTCAGTGACGTGCCTATATGTGTGCGACTAGGGTATGATTTTGATGATGCAACGCCTACACTTGTTTCCACCAAACGTATTTCGTTCAGGCCATTTACTTTTCGATAGTCTTTTTGACTTGAAAATCTAAACTGCCTTCATGTATCCTATTTTACTTCCAACAACTCAACAGCAAAAAGAGAGAATTGCGTACATGTGCGTGTGTGTTACTATTTTGAAACATTGTGATACAATCTTCTGCCTCGTCCGACACGTATGAATTACTTCTATTATTATGTAGAATTGAACGCTTCCTGGATATTTCAATGCTAGATAGTTCTCTCAGCGTTCAAATAAACGGAAACGGAAGTGTAGAAAGGAGTACACACTCTCCATTAAATAGAGAATTGAGTAGTGAGACGGAATTTGCGAAACCGATGAAAACATGTGGAAAGACTTTCTGACTTCATTCATAAGTTAAATTCAACTACCATACTTTATCATCATTAATGCGTGCACTGTGCATAAGAAACTCTGCATTAAAGTAAGAAAATGTATCTCTTCAAACTGTTATAATTGTAACAACAAACAAGATAGTTAATAGAAGCAATGAAAAAAGTTTTGTAAAGAAAAAAATGTAGAATGCTTTGATATAGTCCTTTTATTCTTTAAAAAACTGCACACAAAATTGGTCCCGCTATTGTGCAGTAATTGTGTTATATGCCATGATACAAGAGAAAAAGAAACTTGTGCATCAAGTTGGGATTTTTTCATAGAAAAGTTACTCAGAGTTTATGCACATTACTTAGCAGAGTAAAAAACAGAGAGATAGATGATAAAGAATATGTATGCGCTTTTTTATTATAAGCTGATATACTTGCTAGAAGCTTGGCTTGGTTTTTTTTCGCTTGGACTTAATAAGAAATGTGAGTAGAAAAGGATTCCGTGGAATGCTTGCAAATTCCCTAATCCTTGATTGAACGGCATTGTGTGCGAGTGAGTGAGGAAACAATAGAAGTTCAGTTCAGCTTGCCTTTTCTGTACATAAAAATGAATACCTTCCTATTCTCTCTTCTTAAATTCTGTCCATGATGATGATCATGATGACTATCATAATGGCGTTGTTTTGGTGCTGCTGCTGGAATGCAGTAGCGAAAATAGAAAATACTTACTCACACTCTTCGTTTTACTAACTTATCAGCGAAAAAAATCCTGCTTGTTACTAACTTTTTGAGTTGCTTTTTACCATATAAAAAATACTATACCATTTTTCGCCGCTTCACATCACTGCCCTATCCTTTCTTCCGTGTTGGATTTCGTGAGCAAAAAGGAACAGGAACAAGCGAACAGTTTTCTCTTCCTAAAAAATCCTACTTTTTTCGTCTTTCATATCATCTCTCTGCAAAGCAGTGTGGAAATTTTGTTTGGACGCTGGAAAATACTTCGCTCTACTTTGTTCACATTCACAACCAAAACCAAGCCAAGCCAGCAAACAGTTTATCCCTGGCTTTCTCCTCAAAATGTGTACAGTCTTGTCTGGAAACCCTTCCATTCAAGAGCTGCTCCTTGGTGGACGTGGACGTGTGCTAATATAAAATTTCTACCTATACCTTTTCCTTCGCTTCTATGATTGTATAGTTGATCGTTGCTGATCCTTTTTCAATGCACACTTGAGAAAACGGTTAATACTCCTTTGCATTGCGCTCATTGTTCGTTGGACAGTCTCTGTAGAAAGGTCGCTCAATTTTGCATCCCTCTGCTCCTGCTCTAGTTGATCCAGAGCCAACAACAAAAAACAAGTCAAAAGAGTCAACTGAACACTTTCAGTCTTGTTCGCAAGTTGTATTACAATTTTACTTCCTGTTTTACGTATTTTGTACACACACCTACCAAAAGTGTACAAACACAAGGTTATACAAACCTACCAAGTTTAAAGAGTCAATTGAATAGTTTCTCAAAATAAATATAACGAGAGAGCAGTCTAGTCACGTGCCAGTCAAAACAAAAAAACTTTTAATACCCAGTTTAATCAAAAGTTTCCAAAAGTAAAGGTTCAATGCGATATTCTTTGTCTGCTCTGTTTTTTTGAAAAGTAAACTAGTAATCAAAATCAAAAAGAGTAACAGAAAATTGGTGGATATTGCTAGTTTCTTTTGAAATTTGATGAATAGAGGATTTAAAAGAACACGGCTTGTTAGGTCTGTATTGATGCTGACAGCTTTCGTTGTTCATTAATCTATTCCTTTCTTTCAACACGGTTTTTCGTAAAAGCGAACAAGCTTATTGAAAGTACACTTGTATCGTATCCTATTTCGATAGATGTTCAAACGTCAGACGCTCTGCTGAAAGGAAATTGATTAAGACAAAGAAAGGGATCTATAAATTACATTTGACTGGCAGCAAAACTACAAGGACAACACGAGGCAATTTCATCTCATCGCATTCTACGAAACAGGTAAGCCATACAATTTCAAACATTATATATCCTGAATCCTGATACGTTATGTCAAGTGTGTAATTTATACTTTCACAATTGTGCCAATTCATTCATTGTGATCTCATTCCACTTTTCATGGATATAGTATTTATACATACTTCTCTAGGTAGGTGTAATACCTATTTTATAAATTGTTCATTTTACCTTGGAAGAAGGTCCATTTGAAGAAAGAAAAACTTAAGCTCCTTTAATCATGATTATGACTTTATCATCATCTATCCATTATCATTATCCTTGTGTCTTTATTCCTTTCTGCTGACAAGGAACAGTACCTAAAATACAAGGTTGTTTTAGTTTACTATTCGTCAAATGGGGATTAGTAGCAAGATAAACTCTGTAGACCTTCAAATCGGATAATGAGCCTGACTCAGACTGTTGGCTTGTATGTAGTTAAGTCTATACCTTATCAGTGGAATGGTATTTTTACTCATGCATAACCTGAACTCGTGCAGATTATGAAATATTACTTACCTAGATCTTTTACATAACGACATTGCTTGCCATTTCTTTCAAGTTCGTGAGATTATTTTCCTTTGGAATACATACCAGCATTTGTACAAATGGCAGAGCAAGATAGTACATTGTACGTACAATTGTGGGAATCAGCATGATTTTTACCGTCACAATCACAAATGTCTGACAGGGTGTCAATTGAATATAAAGTATGTTTATCTGAATAAAAGTTCTGAGAAAATAAGTTTTGTTTGTTCTACTTATAAACTCCCTTACTTTTTAAAAACAACTTTTTTCTTGTCACATCTTATTTTTTGTCGAAGAAAGTACCTGGAATTTACTTTAAAACGATTGATAATTCTATAAAAATTATTTCCTTTTGTATTTCTACCAACGAGATACTCAAATATACATGCATACTTAACTTTAGTACTTCTTTGAGTTCTACTGACTGACTGAATTTTTTCCTTGTTTTGACTGGTCTATTCACACATTACATTCATCCTTCAAAACTGCGGTCAACAAAGTTTAGAAAAAAAGTTAAGCCACATAAAAACAAAAAAGTATGACTAGCAAGCAACTTTTTTACCTTTCGGAAAAGAAACTTTCTAAGATAATAGCATCCTTTTATCGCAAACAAAGTAGGATTATTACCAAGTTTTATTTTTGATAACATGAAAAACAAAAACTATAAAAGCTCGAGTTCTGGAGTAGAAGGGATAATGGAGTAAAAATAAGTCCCTGGGTTTTTAAAACGAAATAAAAGAAGAGAAAGTTGTTAATGAGTCCAGAATAAAAAGCGGACACCAACACAGCAACCAAGTTATGTCGACTTGATGTATGCTGCATGTTACGATGTGCGTCACGTCATAAAAAACTATAAAAGTAAATGCCACAATAAATTAAGCATTATGCAGTCACAGACATAAATCCATTCGTTTTCGTCCATTTATAAAAACATAGAATGCGCATATACATACACATGCCTCCATGGAATACATATGTATTTCCCTTTTTAATTTATATAACAGAAATAAGTACATAACTTAGACTACTTTCTCTTACTTTATGTCACTCTTCTCATTCAGCCACTTTCTTTCATCGCCACTACTTTTTACACTTAGCCTTCTACATAAATATTGTTTCTTCCTCTCGGCTTCGACACACGGATTTCCCGTAAGTATACAAAACAGTAGTAGAGTCTTGTTCAATTCTAAGCGATCACATTTACAAAAAATGCGTACCCTGCAGTCACAGACTTGAGTCCCTCTAAAAAACTTGCCACTAGGGTCTTCCATCCACTAATAAATTTTCTTTTTCTCTGTCTCATCTTCTCCTTTGTGTACACAATAACTTGCAATATGAAAAAATGTATGGCCTCCTAAAAGTAAACAGTATTACATGTGAGTAAACATTTCTCTACACTCCATCCCTATTATTATTCTACAGATATATATGTAACACAAGTAATAAGTGTTTTCTACTTTCTTTGCCGCATATAAGTATTCAGAGAGAAGAAGAGACAAGGAAACATGTTATCTAATCTCATCTGTCGATCCGAAAATCCGAATATGAAAGCACTAAACCAACATCTGTCTGCTTTCCCTCAGCACAAATACAACTCCTTTTATGTGTTCCCATAACTTATTCTTTGCAAAAACGCAAAAACAGAACTAATATAAAAGCTTTGGTAGTATGGTGGTGGTGGTGAGGCGTACTGGTGGACACATGTATTTTTCCTTAAGTAAATTATCCCTTTTCTATGTTTTTCTTTCCTTGAAGAAAGAAAAAAATGTGAAGGAGTGTCATTGCCACTTCTTAGAATTCTGTGTGGAAGCGTCGTGAATCGTGAGAGTCGTGAGCTGCTTTTGTTTATACATTGTTTGTAATGGGCTTTTCGTGAAAAGAAGATATAAAAAAGTACATGAGCAAACATTTTTCTATAAATAAATATAAATATATTTGCATTTAGTTTGCACCATCAACCACGTTTTATTGCGTCCTTGTTGTTTTTCTTCTTATTTTTCGATCTTTCTCTTTTTTGATGTGACAGCACAAATTCATATGTATGCTTATCGACTCCTGCTACTCCTTTTGTTTTTCATATTTTCTTCCAATTGTGTAATATGTATTTTTTCTTTCTTCACTGTTCTTATCAAAATGGGCTGGCTGGGTAGCTTATTTATTTATTTTATTAGCTTGCGCCAATTACCGTTATAGTTTTTACACCCTGAATCAAAACCTAGTTGTTGTTATATTTTCTTTTGTTTTTGCTGTTTACTGTGTACACTGTTACTCGGCTGAAAGTAAAGGGAGTTTGCCGCTAGCGTATAGCAAAGTAATTTGAAATTAATTAACCTTTCCTCTTAGTTCCCAAAACTGTTGTAGTGGACTCCAGAGTGTGGTCTCTCTCTGCTTTAACTGAAAACTCTTAGATTTTCTTGCCTTTTTATGGGTTTATCGTACCTTTGGTCGTACGTTCCAATTAGACGGGATTAGCTTTTTCACCCGTTTTTGTCCTCCTTCTATTCCAGTTTCACTTGCTAGAAGACGGACGTATTAAGTGTATTAGCTAAGAAAGCATGTTTTAGATATTTTACTGGTATTTGTCAAGAATAAAGCTGGCTCACGAAATTAGATAAAAGGTTTGTTACAATGGATAAGGAGAAAGTACACAAAACTCATGTCTGAAGAATAGAGCTGTGTACGGTAGGCCGTTACATCTTCAAAATCATAATTGTCAAATAAAAAATTGTCAAATTTTTGACATTTTGGAGCTTTCAATTCTTAAAACAACCATATTGTCAAAACTATGGTCGACATTGTCAAAACAAAAAATTAACCACTGCTGCTTGAGACATAACAATTTTTTGTTTGGTATAGCAGTATTATTGGGATATAATTTTTTTCTGTTAGACAGAAAATCTGGACTCTGGACAAATATTTTACGAGATTTATTTTGTAATTGGAAATCGTTCTGTCAAGGAAAGCAAGGCCAACAACGCTTCTACCTACATTGTTGAACATCTGAGTATTTCTGGCACTTCAATAACTTAAACAGATTAAATAAATCTGGTTTGCGGTATAATAAAATTACCAACTCTGGTTTACCTTATAGTATATTAAATTTGAGGTGATGCAGCATATTATAAACATGAAACTAGCGATTTGTGCAATGCATATATGATTTGGAAAATGTTATATAGGGGTTATGGAAGATCATCATCATGTAACCAGAATGGAACTCATAAGCAATCCTCCACTAAATCATGATGAGTGGAATGCAACTTTGGATTGCATAATTTTGGGATAATAATGACAGTAAAAATAGAGAACATTAACATGATGAATAAAGACTATTTTTCATCTTAATTAAAGGCGCTGTTACGTTCTATTAATGATGTTTCATGCATGCATACCTGAACTTTATAAATTTGAACTCTGAAAAGATATGTCTAATTATTTGGAGTGCACCTTTCTAGATGAGTGATAGTTAACATTGAACTATTTTTTATTAATTATTGGTACAAGTTTTTGTAGTTTGCCATATTTCGAATTTGACAATGTCGACTATTGTTTTGACAATTGCGACTCACGAGTTTTGACAATTACGACCAAAATTTTGACAATTTGGTTTTAGACAATCTAACGTAGAATCCATGCGTCATCCATCAAAATTTTGGTCTTAAATACCTTTAAATTCTGTAAAGTTATTCAAGGTCATTGGAACAAGTCATGAATATGTACTAAAAGGTACACCAGTTAAAACTTTGTTTAAAACCAAATGGTCAGCCTTTTTAAAATAAATTTAAATTTATTAATTTCATGAAATCTAATTGCATAATTCAAAATATTAAGTGGTTCGATAGGCTTTTTAACTGAAGTAGAATTCTCATTAATTTGAGATACTTGTTGAAAGACGGTTGGTGTTTTTAAAATATTATTTACGTTAAAACATTACGTGAACAAAATATTACAACGTTTGGCACATTTCTAACAATAAATTTTTGGGTGTTTGTACATATAACACGATAACTTTTTATGTGTATGAAACTCTTGTTGTTACTAACTTTTGACACAAAAGTATGCATTTTTCATGCAAAATCAAAACCCAATATCAATAACCAAAGAGAATAATGTATTAAAATTAAAAATAATCTATGAGCACCTAATTACGTTATTTTGTTAATACTTGCATAAAAAAATATGCGATTAAAGAAAGTGGAAAGTAATTTTTCGTAAATCAAAAAGATTGGAACTTCATTGTACGGAAGGGAAAGGTTGCAATTAGTTGGTAAATATTACTTTACGGAATACACCAAACACATGAAGATGGTTTAAGTTGGCTTTAGTGGGCAATAAGGCTGTGCATATCAAAAAGCATAAGCATGTCACAAAATGTATTTTTAAATACTACTAACAAAATTGTAATCAAAGTCAAATTTTTTAATCATACGAAAATATGCACAAACATGTTTATTCTTTATTTTCATTGTAATTTTTTGTTACATTTATCGTCGACTGTTGGGAAAAATTATAGTGCTTACTTGTTGATTTATACTCCAGGTTTTTTAGTGATTTATTTCAATAAAGTTCACAATTTTTTTTCGTTTTCTGTCTCCTCTATGAATTTAATTACTTTACTTAAACTGCACATAATTTAAAGGTACCGTTTATATAAGCAACCCGGATTCCTATATCGTACAACAACAGTATATTGTCAAAACATTATCAAAATATTTAAAACTCTCTTAATAAATACCTTTTTAATAAATTATAAATAAATATATGCATAGAAAAACTTAGCTATACAAAACTTGTTAAAATTTATATACATATCACAAATTAACGAACTGAATCATATCCCCCCAATATTCCATCTTTTGACATAACCACCTGCCAGACTTGATACTTCCTCGATCTAAATGCCGCAGCAGAAAGACTTAAATAATATGTCCACATTCTATAAAACTTATCATCCAATTTTTTCTCCTTTTTTAGCTTTGGCCAATTTTTCTCGAAATTCTCACTCCATGCATTAAGTGTATAGGCATAGTTAGGTCCCAAATTGTGCCAATCCTCCAAAATAAAAAGACCATCCATCTTCTCCAAAATTTGAGTATGATAAGGAAGTATCCCATTAGGAAATATATACTTATGAAACCAACTTTCAATTAGTGGAACCCAATTATGCGACACCCCAATAGTATGAAGTAAAAATAACCCATCACTCTTCAAACACTTATTAACCACCTTAAAAAATGTTTTGTAGTTGGAAGTACCCACATGCTCAAACATACCAACACTAACAACCCTATCAAATTGCTCATCAATGTCACGATAGTCTTCAAGACGAATTTCAACGGGAAGATCCGCACATCGTTCTTTCGCAACTTTAGCTTGTTCCACAGAAATAGTGCAGCCAACAACCGAAACGCCATAGTTTTCAGCAAGATGTTTACAGAGTCCACCCCAACCGCATCCAATGTCCAGTACCTTCATTCCAGGTTTCAATTTTAGCTTCTTGGCAATCAAGTCCATTTTATGTAATTGAGCTTCTTTCAGATTCTTAGCATTTTTCCAGTAGCCACATGAATAGTTCATGGTAGGGTCAAGAAAAGACTCGAACAATTCGTTACCTAAACCAATATTTGAGAATGAATCAATTTTTAGTGTTATATATAATTTTAAAGAAAGGTTTAAATTTTTTAACGAATTTAAAAAAACTTTTAAAATTTGAAACGATTTTTAGAAAAGTGCTTTAATTTTTAACGAACTTAAAGAAAACGTTTAAAAAACTTAACGTATTTAAAGCTTTAACGAATTTAAAAGAAACGTTTAAAATTTGCATACCCAAATCATAATGCTTTTCACCAACTTCCCAAGCTCTCTGCTTTGTCTGCAAATTTACAACTTTGAAGAGTAAAAAGTTGATAAATCTGTTGATAGGATTCCGATTGTAAACTTTGATGACCCTGTGCATGAAAATCTGATAAATAAACTGTTCCAAGTCTTCACACTCCCAGTGACCTTCCATATAACATTCCCCCATTCCCAGTGATGGATTTTCTATAATTCTTTTGTAAAATTCGTCCTTGTCTTTGACTTGTGGATCAAAACTTTTCGGTCCATTTACGATAAGGTTTCCTTTCTTTAACACTTTGTCCACCATTCCTCGTAAGTACTGATTTGACCATCTTCGGAAAAATAGTTCCACAAATTTGATTACACTTGCTATACATTGTATTGTCAGATGAATGATGTTTAAACTAAAGGCTGTAACTTTTGATGACATTTTCACTTATAATAATCCAACAACTTTAAAAAATGTTAAAATTTAGTGAAAACGGGAGACGGCTAATGTGTTCCTTGAACGGCACTTGTTCTGAACTGACTGACTGAAACTATCAACAAAGTAATGTGCTTTTGTTCCTTTTTTACCCTCAACTTAAATGTGTAACTTGTATCATTTTTGGAGCGATGTCACTACTTATAATTATATTTTAGTGTGATCGTCCAATTGGTCTGTATTTATTTAATACAATAGATACATTTGATAAGTGTAAATGATTAAAAATGCAGTACTAGTTTTTTTATATCAACAAAGCACAAGCCACAAACACGCAACTAGCAATATATTATGCATGTATTGATTTATGTGCACTTTGATGCAGTTGTCTCTATCAAATGTCTATAAAACCACAATTTTGGGTTTATTCACCTTGGCTTTAAATCATGACATGCAAAGGTAAAAATCGTCTAGCAAATTTTGCGCTATTGTGGGTGCATACCCTAATGAACATAAACATGTCAAAGTCATTATTAACCGACGTGATATCATTGTGTCAAGTGTAACGTATCACAAATTTGTCGCAATTTTTGTTATACTACTACTAAAGTGTATTAAGTCATTAAAATGAATTTCGTGTCGCTTCACATGAGTATTTTTACTCCACAAATAAATATGCATTCGATTAAATGTGAATATGCATTTTAAAGAAAGGATGTAATTTTCAGTAAAATTTGTATGATATAAAATCCATAATAAGACCCTGTGTGACTGATTATGTATGGAGATCATTTATTTACACTTTATAATCAGTAGTTTCATCAATACTGATACGCCAATATTTAGCATCTGACGCCATTATACAAATTCAATGAAATTACTGTTAAAAACCATTGATCTTATTTCTCAATTACAACCCTTCTAATAGCCAGCTTTTTTAGTTCTAAGTTAATAATATTGATTATCACCAAACATTGTTCTTAAAACCTCGAGTTATTTTCTTACAACGTCAATTAAGTAAATGAGGGAAAACTGGAAATATTTTATTGGCAATCTTTTCCTTTTTAACTGTTTGTTCGTGTTTTTTCAGTCTAGACATTAAACGCAACTGGTACATTGACAATAAAAAGCTAATAAACGTTAGCTGTTAAAAGGGTTGAATGCAAAATGTGTCCAGTTTTATAGCAAAAGGATAATAACTCTACTCCACATGTCCTATTATTGAAATCATCGTCACGCAACAAGATTCATTCATAAAAAAGAGTGTATATACACCACTTAAGAACAAATCCATTATTTTTTCTGTCGTCGCCGTTCCTTCCTCGTAAAATAGGTTAACATTGTTTCGGTTAAATATTTAATAGTGGCCTTTTATAATAGTTGTTGTGGTTATTGAGGGTCTAGTCATATATAATAACTCTTTTTTGTTTATTGTATAGATTTAGACTGAACAGCGTTCGTGTGTCTGTAATGCATTTTTGCATATTTTTAATAACGAAAAAATAAAGGGCTCATGTCTTCTTCACACATTGCCAAAAACAATACCAAAAGTAAACAAAACTTGTTTGAACTTCCGTTGTATGTATTCATTCAACAATGCATTCGATCTTACTACTGAAAGCATCATAATAGTAAACACAAAGATTTCGGTTGGGAAACAAGTTTCATTGTATGTGTGCATTGTACAAAAATGATAAGTAGGAATGCATTTTAATGCAGTCATATTTTCATCAAACTGGATTTATTTAATTTTTAACTGGTTTGTGAATAATTACGTTCATACATACGTACATCTTAAACTTACATGTTATGGCAGAAAGAATTTTGATAAATGGATTTTTATTTAATTATACCCATTGTGGTAATCCGTTTTTGTAAATATAACTGACAATTATCCATTAGTTTGCTTTACTCATTAAGGCAAATTCAAAAGGTTTGTTGATTTCAACTTAAATATTTTTTGCTGAAAAATCCGCATTTATATCTGCATATATCTATGTGATAATGTGTGATTACTAGTGCATAAATATGACATTTTCATGAACTTTTATGCTTATATAGCAATACGTAATTCTGTGCTCCGACAATAATGAATTATCTTTATGTGCCAATGTAACTGGCAATGATGCCATTTTAGATTTTACTTGATAATTTAAGACACTGAAATTGTAAGGAACTGAAACATACGAATTTAAAGTGGACGGAGATTTCAGGCTCTGGATAGTTAATGATAGCCAACTTTTTAAATTACTAGTCCAAAACAAACGGGTATAAAATCAATTTGCTCTGTTAATCAAACCATATTGTTATTTGTGAATAAAAATACAGATATCAATTTACTTTTTCGCTAAAAATGTGCAGTCTAACAAAAAGCTTTGTGTCACAATTAAATATATATCTATTTTACGCAGTGGACGTTTATATAGATCATGCATCTTATAATATTTTTACAATTGAGATTACGAGCTTGTAATAAAGCATCTCTAAAATAAATGTAAAAGAACATACTTTTCAAGAAAAATTACAAATTCTGCTCATTACAAACAAATGAAAAACTAAATGATGTTACAGAATATGGAATAACTATAGGAAAATGGCCTACTTCTAATAATATTTATTGCTGAAAGTGCAACTGACTTTGGTCGCATGTATGTATAAATTATTCTACACATCTGCTGAATAGATATTTGTAACAATTGAACGTCAATGAACATGTGTTGCATACACAGCATTAAATTATTTAAGTAATTGTATCCGGTGTTACAGTGACGGCGATGACGTAATATAAAATCTGTTAATGAACTTGACTTTGTAACTGTTCAACTTACATGTGTATTTATATCAGTTCTGATTCCATTTTCAAACGTTTCAGCAAGGATGTTCATGGCTTAAATAAATGTAACTACTGTAAAAAATTATTCACAGTAAATTCTGGAGAATAGGCCATTTACGCAGTTAAAGAAAACATATTGTCGATTAGCTTGCTAAGACAACTGTTATAGTGTTATTAATTACAGAATCAAGAAACACTGTAAATGTTCCTTTTTCTAGGAAAAATACCGAACTAAAGTACATACGAATATCCCTACAAGCTAATAACCTCTTTCGAACGTCTTTCCTACAAACACCATTCTTAAAAAGTGCTTTAAGGTCTTCAGATTTAGTAACAATTTCCCCAGCACCTTTTATAATTGCGTTTACAACTAAAACAATAATACACAATGCACCTCCAAAATTAACCTTCATTTCCAAGTTTCTTTCTGATCCACCATTTATAAGTGCGGTCAGCATAACAGTGGTAAACAAATGTGAAAATGAGTACACAGCAGGCAAAACTGCGTGTGACAAACAAGTTAAACCAAACTTGTTGATTAGTTCAATAACCTGATATTTTCGTATGGAAGCTCTTGATGGACCCCAAATATTAATATTTTACTGGATTACTTCTAGCCATATACTTAATTTAGCGAAGTATGTTATCATTAACGTTACTAAAAAACTTACAGGGAATAAAACAAATATTGAAAATACTAAATCTGAAAAACCCCCAATCAGAAGAAACACAGTTTGCACAAAATTGTCCTCAGAATATAATGGACGAAATCTGATCGGCCAATAACGAATGTTGAAAGGATCTTTAAGGAATAGAATAAAGGGAAATATGGGTGGAAGATGAACAAAAATATATCCCAATTTAACTACGAAATGGCGTCCCCTTGCTCTTCGTTGATCACCACAGCCAAAGTTGCAAAAACCTAAAATCAAAATTTTAAAATACTTACGAAATTTCATTATTATAACCTCTAAAGTTAAAATCAGCAATAAGCTTACTTTCAAAATAATTTTCCATTTGAAATATAACGTTTGTAAAATGAATGAGGTCATGAATTTGAAAGTAAAATATCCAAGCTAAAATGGCTCCAAGAGATCTTGAAATAATGTGACTATAGAAATTAATGAAGTCTTGTGGTTTCAGTGTCTGGGAACTAATAATGGGATAAATTACGATCCAAAGATGTATATTCTCTAGTGACATTAAAAGGAATACTGTAGGTAAAATATATAGTTGTAGTCACAATTTTGGGAGTAAGAATTGATTAAGTTTTTTGGAGTAAAATGGAGGAAATGCACCAAGTAAATGAGGAAACCAATTGTATTTTATGAGGACATTTTTGTCTTCAGAAATATGGGTTTCCATTGCTCTGTTTAGTAAAAATTAAAGATTATATTTATGTTATTTTGTAGTTTTTCTTTGACGCAAAGCCAAATGACCAAAATGATCTAAGGAGGTACACAAACTTCATGTGTCAATAAAATAGGCATTTTGTTTCCAAACTTATGTGTAACCTAGTTTGGAGGTCATTGCTTGAATAGGTTCTTGTAGATCAATTTTAATACAAATAATTCTAAATAAGTTTTCAGCAGAAGTAAAATCATATACCATAGATTGAACAATTGAATATTTTATGATAGTTCAGCCAAGCACGTGCTACTTGTCACATGCGAAATATATGTATCACGTTTGACCTAAGCTAAGAACGAAACAAGTAACGTGATTAACCTCCCACTTTACAAAAACGAATTTATGTCTTAACCTGTCTCGGGTTTTTAAAATTGGGTTAGTAATACCTATTTAAAACAAATTACTCACTCAAATATTCTCCAAAATATAGTTGCAAAACTTTCTATACGCAAGAAGGAAAATATAACCTAGATATGGAATTTAGATCAACTTTAATAACTAACAAAATAAATTTGAAAAAATCAGTTTATTGTTCCAATAAAAATTTCAATTTGTTCGAAAACATTTTTCTATTAATTTTAACTATGTGGTTTTATGTCTGAAAACGTTTATGAACTGTTAAGTTTCATACAAATTCTAGCTTATGGCTTAGCACATTATGTATGGAAACGTCATAAGTCGTGAATTGAAATAAGTAATTAATGTAAGTATAGGTCTACTAGTTTTTCCAAGTTTACTATTGCAATATAACATTTCGATTTGTTTATTTCAATTCTCTTCAGAAAGTTATAAATTTTAACGATACGATTAATGTAAATTACTTGTTTAAAAAAATAAAAGATACGTTAAAAAATAAATATAATTCATATAAATTTAAGGCCTCTGTTTAATTCAATTTCTTCTAGTTCCTCCATACTCGACACTTCTTTGATTTCGACTAATTTCTTGGTCGAGATATTTCATCCACACCTTTTTATTCGAATCAAAAATCCTAATAGTTTTTTGAGTTGCCGGAGAAAATATTGGCTTTACTGCATTTAGCACTAAATCGTAAGACTGTGGAGCTACAGTAGAAATAATTAGAAATTAAAATTCATAACAATATTCCATTCGAATTCAAACATACAAAATATATGTTAGTTAATATACTTACTATTAATATGTATCACTTGGTCTATGCCTCCTGGATACCGATCCTCATAAGTCCTTACAAAGCTAGTATAAGCCGGTATACAAAGTGGACATGCGTGTGTAATCTGATTAAATCCATCCATATTAAACAAAACTTTCACTTGTGTCACATTATTTCCTTTATAAAGCTCCTCAATAACCCTCAAATACAACTCATCCGTAATTTTATTCATGTATCTTTGCAGCCTTGGCATTTTTCCAGTAATTGCTGCCCTTCTAATATTCCATTGCCCGACAGGTACTGCAGCAATTGGACGACCGTATCTGTCAACAGTATTGCTTGTGTAAGGATAATCCATTTTCATGTCAGACCAATCTTCTTTATGAATGCCATCCATTTTTTGGTCACGTCTCCATCGAAGATTATTTTTGAGCATTTGCTCTGCCAGCTGAATATTTAGATTTTTAGCACGCAGCCAACGGATAAGGTAAATGTCGTGTTTCATGTAGTCTTTAGGAAGAATTGGGAGAACCCGTTTTCGGAACTTTGAAAGTGCTTGAATTTCCTGTGGAGAGTAGGTTAGATCTTCTTCTACACTAACACATTGCACTTCGCTCAGAAACGGTAAAATAAGTTGGAACTGAAGAACGACCAGAAAAATGGCTCGTTTTACTGAAAATTCCATGGTGGATTCGAAGAGTTTTGCAAGTTAAATTTCGAAAATGTTTTTATTTCTCCAATTGGGATAGAAATGGTAATAGAAGACTGATTGGAAATACTGTAGTTCGGAGAGTTTATATAGTTGATGCAATGCGTAAATCAAAAATATAAGCAGTTTGTGTAAAAACTTAACTCAAATTTAATCCAATAAGTTTTGGTCTACGTGATCTTAGCAAAAGTCACGTAGCATCCATCATTGACGTCACAATTGTTCCTTATAAAACATCATGAAAATCTAAACGACAACTAGGAATATTGAAGTTATTAGGAGGAAATAGAAATATGCGCGTGCTGTAAGCACCATCATCCATCAACAATTAAATTTTGGATTTTATGAACATGTGCAAAAAAGTAAATAGGGATATAAATTCGAATCAAATATTTTATCTTCTTTGTCTACGCTTTTAGCTTTAGTTTAACCTTGGTAATCATACATATTCGTACAAGTAATACAAGCTTGTACAAATATATGTGATTGTAGTATTTCTGGGTAGTAAAATGTATGAAAGTGCGTAATTGTGAAAGCAATTAGATTAACATGTAGTATATTTATTAGATATAAGCACAAAATTTTAATAAAACGGCGATTAATTGTTGGGATGGAATATTAACTAAATACATTAGATAATTAATGGCTTTTGATGAACGTGTGGTGTATTTGTGGGAAATACATGGTTCCAGGAGCGTACCATGAAACACAATCATTGACATGGTTTGCATACCACTCATATGAATGAGATATCGAATACTTGGGAAAATTCAGGAAATCCAGTAGTTTTTTGTTACAGTAAGTGATAAATCATACCTCCAGTAATTTATTTATACAATGTGTTAACACCGCAATATTTTCTTTTCAGATTTTACACTTAAATAATTACACTGAAAACATCTCATTTCGAAGGTTTTTAGTTCTCAAAATAATTATGACGCATGCAAAAAAATTAGCCAAACAAATTCGAAAGTCAAGACGATTTAAAAAGAGCTCATAATGTAGCAACAACGTGTTTTTAAACCACAACTGTTTCATACAAAGTCAATGAAATAATTGCAATTATTGGCCAGGGAAATCGTTCAAGTTCAATGTACTATGACGTAATCTGAACCTGGGGACAATTTATGTGCAAGCATGTATTATTGAAGATTCGTTGATATATTTTTATTCCGCGTACATCTACAGTTTTAGTTCCTTTACAGTTGAACACTTAACGAATTGGTTTTTGTAATTTTATTCTTATTAAATCCCAATGTAATGCGGAACTCTACTTCATTTTTAACAAACTAGCAATATGCCCAGATTTGATACAAGATTTTTAAAATGGCATCATAAAATCTGTTTATATGTTCCATTTACTTTTAACTAGCTAACACTACAGTTATTGTGTTATTAATTACAGAATTCAAAAATACAGTAAACGTACCCTTTTCCATAAAGAATACTGAATTAACATAAATACGAATATCTTTACAACTTACTATACACTTTTGTAATTCTTTTCGTAATATCTCACCTTTAAAAGTGAATTTTATTTCTTGAGACTTTTCGACAACTTCACCAGCACCAATAATTATAGTATTTGCTAACACAATAAGTAAACTCAATGCCAGCATACAATTCAAGTCAACCTCCAAATTCCTGTTGGACCCATTTTTTAAAAGTGATCCAAGAATAATTGTGGCAAAAGCATGAAAAGATGTATAAGTCGCAGGAAATATTCCATTCGACAAACAGCTAATACTAAATTGGTTTACTATTGAAATCGTTCGATATTTTCGAATGGAATTTCGATTAGGACCCCGAACGTCAATATTTGTCTTGACCATTTCCAACCAGTAACAAATTTTAGCAAAGTATATAGTTAGTATTGCAACAATAAAGGAAACAGGATACACAAGAAATACTGATGATATGGTGTCAAATAGAAATCCAAATAAAATAGCCATGTATCGTAACATATTGTTGTTCGAATACAAAAAATTAAACCTTATTGGCCAGTAACGAATATTAAATGGATCTTTTACAAACAGTAGCGTTGGAAGTATCGGTTGGAAATGAGCAAAAGTGTAAAGCGTTTTTAGAAACAGATGTCTATACCTTGCGGTAAGATCCTGGTACCCATTTTGTGTTGAAATTCCTGTAAACGTGGCAGTTTTTACATGAATATTTAATTGTACTAGTGACGGTTTAGTTTTAAATGGATTTGTGTTCATACCTTCACTTAATTGCTCCATGTGAAACATAACGTTGCAAAATCCCACAAGCTCGTGGATATGATAATAAAATAGCCATCCTAATACGCAAGCACAGGATCGTGATATAACGTGAAAATAAAAATTCATAAAATCAGGAGTTTCAACGTTTTGTAAAGTAATTCCTGGGGAAATCCATAACCAAAGGTAAACAAGGTCTACCACGTTACAAATCAGAAGTAAAGGTAAAGCAAAATGTTTGAAGCCTTGACTGGCTACAAAAAAAATTTGCGAGTGTTTGGAGTAGGAAATAGGGAAAGCACCGATCATGTGAGAAAATGTATTAAATTTAATTAGTATGTTTTTGTCTTGTGAGTTGCTGCTTTTAATTTGTATCATGATTGAGACAATTATTTGAAAATATAAATTTTAAAGTCTTCAAAATTTGCTACTGCTTGTATTCTAGTTTATTAAACGTTCTCTCAATCTGCTTTATACGAAAAGGGTTGAGAACTAAATGTCAAATATGAGTTTGACATGCTTAAGCGTGTAGCATAATTATTTAAACTTACCAGTATCAAAACTAGATTAAGATATGTTCGATGGATAGAGTTGCAAAATAAACTCCACGTGGCACAAGAAATAAATTTTCGTTGGGATTTTAGAATAATTTAATTTAACGTAAGTATGTATTGTCAGGTAGTACCTGAAAATATTTAGGGTAATTACAAAAGTAGCAAGTTGTGAAGAAATCGAATTTATGTTGCGAAACTTCTGAAATTATTCGAAGATTAGGTAGAGTTGCGTAGAAAAGTTTATGCATAACTGAATAATAACTGGTCCTTTTATGGTATTATATATACCTTTGCGTTTATTATAAATATTTCAGGAGAAAATTTTATATAAACCGTTTTTTGCAAAAAAATAGAGTTCAACATCATCAGAAATCATCAAGTCTGCTTGAATATAAAAAATAAAATGCTACTTTTTTATGGATATACAAACCACGAGTTTAAATATATTGACATTTTGTGAACCCAATTAAAAATTTGATGTCAGAAAATCATGGAGACATAATTTAATAATACAAATGTTACTCCTGCATTCAATAGCTTTTTGGAAAGCTTACTGGAAATACAGACTTCTGTAATAATATGTTCTTCCAACTTAATGGTAATATAAAAAACCATTTTATGGTAGTCCTTTTAGCAATCCTATTCATGATCGAACTCTTTGCGGAACGGTTTGATAAATTATGTTTACCCAGCCCTTGTAAAGGCTTTTTAACAAACATGTGTTGTCGAAATTGTTCAACGTTTAGATAAACCTAGAAACGGATTTTTTATACTCTGTTTCTTGTTTGCTCTGTCCCAGCAATTTTCGATGGTTTCTTTCGATTTTACATGTTGCAAGTTGATTTGTATGCCAATATTCCGTTAGCTTGAATCAAGACATATATTCTTTTTCACTTTTTAAAAGGTATAATTAGCTTCTTTAAAAATGCCGGTGTAAATTGGCTTTTTAACTATGCAAATTTCTAACTTGGCATTGGTTTCATTTATTCTTAAAATCGTTAAAGCTACGACGCATGCAATGTGAAGCATTTGATAAAAAACGTTTTTCAAAGAAGAATTAGGCAATTTGGTAAGCCAATTGGCTTACCAAATTGCCTAATTCTTCTTTGAAATGATGCGTTTTTTTGTTCTTGAATTTCTTTGGTTAAGCTTCTACTGGTTTAAATAACAAATGAACATTCGCTTGATAATGTTCCAATTATTAGCATAAACAAAACGATTTTCAAAAAATTATTGCAAGGTTTAAGAATTTTAGTTTCGATTGCGTTACTTAAAGTAGAAGGCTTTATTGAAAATTAAAGCTATTCAATTAGGCATTCAGGAGTTCTAGAAGGTGGGAATGTGCTGGAAAAAACGATGTTCCTATACATAATAATCGTCAATATTTAACCACATCAAAGCTTGCCTTAATTGCAGTTGTAACAACCAGCATGTTTCCATATTCGACGACAAAGTACCACAATTGCTGGTCTCGTAACGTAACTCAAATTTAAACCATGCTTCAACGGAAATTCGGACGACATTTCTCTAGTTCATGTTAAAACATAAATCTTTTAGTGAGAAAACATATTAAGTGTTACTGTTGTTTCGCAATGTTGTAATACATGCTGTTAATTGTTTGTAATTATTTATTATTCGTGTACTTGAAATGATGCTTAAAAATGAAAACATTTTGTTCCAGAAAACCAAAAATTGAGTAATTAAGCTGGCGCGTCCTCGAAAAAATCGCTAATAAATATTTTCCGTAGTAGCATTTTGTTTGAAATACATAAAAAAAGCACTTTATAAATGTATTGGTCAATTTGAAAACAAAGTCTATAATTGCCTTAATTTTCATGTGACTGATTTTCACTGAATTTCTTCAAGGTAAGCATGTAATAAGTCTTTTAAAGGAATAATTCGTTGTTTGTTTTTGACCTCACTTAACATTCATTTTCAAATGAGAATTGTCGCTTTACCAAGAGAAAGCACAAAAGATGTCCTTGTACAATTCATAAGTATCTAGAAAATTCGTCCAATTACCTGAAATTCACCAATTATTACACAAAGAAAGCATGAAGCTGTGTTGCATTATATCATATTGCGAATCCCATTGGTTACGGCGGGGGTGTAGTTAGCTTTTCATTTGTAATTCACACAAGCACAGTTTTTTAAAATTTATGATTTCTTTGTCATCATTACCAAGCCCATTATTTTGAACTTTCGTCTTATTTTCTTATTACACGTTATAACTACCGATACGCAGTTTTCGTATGTCTAAAAGCACTACATTCAACTATCAACATTCAAAAACTTATTGTCAGCAAAGCCACAACTATTTTAATTGAAAGCTAAAGCTTTGACATATGTGGCAGCACTTTTTAAGTAGATTTCATAATTAGAAAGCTTGCTACTTACGAAGTTATTTGTTTTTGGGGCAAAATGGATAAGACAATTAACCAACCTGAAATTTCTGTAGAGAAATATTTTAAGTCCATAAAAACTACCTTATCTATTTTGTTTCGTTGGTGTAACTTAACCGGCCACTTTAATCTTCGATATAATTTCGATTCCCATACAGTTTCATTGAATTCAAAATCTTATTTCAACTACTATTCTTACAAGGTCAATGCCGTTCTTTCATTTTGGTATCTTTTCTACCACAGTCTGCAAACTTGGCGATGTCTTTATATTTATGAAGACACAAATATTTACTTGGTTCTCATGTGTTGGGTGTGTGGGTTACTCATGAGTGTATTTGGACATGTTTTCAATTTAATTTTCAAGAAACATCAAAGAGTCCATACGTTATCGCAGATTTTCAAGTTTCAGCAGTATTTTTTCTGTAAGCACATAATTTAACATTTCTAATTAAATTAAATTAATCTAATCACATATATTTTTAAAATTACAGACGAATTCCCAGAAGCTTGTAAACGATATGCAATATCCTGCAGAATTGTGACATTTTCGTACCTATACATGTGGTTTAGTGCCGTAAATGGACAAATATTTCACTGCTACCAGCTGCCCAACTTTTACGCATATGTATACTCGTTTGTTGTAAGCCCGAAAGATACAGTTAAATGGATAGATGATCCATTGAGAATTACCATACTAGATTTTCACGACGTCATGGCAATGGTTTTGTGTTATGGACACATTGTACTTCCGGACGTTACTGTTTGTATACCATGTAATACTGTGGTTGAATCATTAAAGTCACTATCATCAAAAGATGAACTAAAAAATAAAGGGTTTTCAGAGGCAGCAAAGATATATAAATCATTGCAAATTTTAATGAGAGACTATGTATCAGACTGCTTTGGAGTGATGACGTTTAATCTAATAATATTGAGAACTTTACAAATGTCGTTGAATATGTATGGGTTGATTAGACTACTTGCCTATTTGAGTTTTGAATCAATGACATTGTTTTGGGCAACTGTGGTGTTTTACAGTATAAAATTCTTTTTGGGATGGACTGCAATGGCAAATGTTAAGGAAAGATCGATAGACTTCAAAGTATTTTGGAAAGGGCATTTACGAAGGAGCTTTAGGCAACTAAGAATAAACAAAGAGCTTAAGGCAAATATTAGGGTGTTGTGGTCTCTTAATGATATAAGTTATTTGGTAGGCAGTAATTTTTTTGAGATGTCAAATTTAACGTTACTTAATATTATTTTGTTGGCTACTACGAATATTGTATTTTTTCTGCAAATGTGAGTGGGATGTAATAAAAAAAATTGTGACAAAAATCCGCAGTAATCATTTAGGATATTTAGCTATATACTTGGCATCAATCAACTGAAGTAATTTGTTTCGATTATATTGGAGTTAATTTATTCATTAGTAACTATTACATCGTTTTATTAGAGACGATATAAATAATTGTTGCGGTCATATGCTTTTGGATTTTATTGACTCGCATCAACTCAATTACTTTTAAAAAAACTATGTAAATAAGCTACATATAGTATAAAAGTACACATTTGTAAAAAAAGAAGTTTTGAACTTAAAATATTAAAAGTATAATTTCCTTATTGTAAAGTTAATTATTTCACTTCTTCATCTAGAATCAAATAGTAAACTTTAATTATTTGCCATTAAATACTTTACAAGAAATGTAGACAATTATGCATGCAGAGCAATTTCATTCGATTAATGATTTACCATAAATCGATTTAGCTACTTGTTTCACAAATTCCCAAGCATTTTAAACGTATGTATATATTTCGATTTTAAAGATAATAAGCGAAAAACTAAATTAGACCCAGTTCATTTAAAAACGTAGACATTTCTTAAAAGTATTTTATTTAACTTAATAAATTTATCCATTCTAAAACACCAATAATTAATAATAGAAATTTTTCATAATATAAATATATGCATGATCAATATATTCAAAACCTTGAAAGAAATCCTACAGCAGCCAATTTTCTGGACTACAAATATCGAAATCTACAAACATTTGGGAAATCTGTATTTATTTGGTGAAAATTGCCAGCTTTTTTGACTACGCCAAATCGAGCATTAACAATCCATCAAAAACCTTCTGACTAAGATTGGAAAAGTATTGCATTCCAAATTCCTCATCAATATAAAAGAAGGGTCCAAACCAATAACGAATGACATTTAAACTTTGCACTCTCTTAAGAAGAACTTTAGAATGTCGTGTTTTCAATACGGTAAACCTTTTCTTTGCTAAAGTTATCTGATTTTTAATCATACTATCAATATATCTAGATGCAGCCTTGGCTAAGCTAAATGCAAATGCAGAAGTTAGAAGAGCAACCATTACGCCAAATGCTAGGATAATATAAAAAGCTATGTTAATTTTCCCATAACTTTCAATACAAAACGATAATGCTGCAGCAGTACCATAAACATCAGTAGTGATTATCACAAAAAGTAATTGACTGATCACAGCATCAACGTATTTGGTCGTCAAGATGAAACATTGATAATTCCAATAGAAGTCACTCAAACCTATAAGTTCACTTTTAAGAAGTTTTGTGCAGTTGAGAACAAACGTTAAGTAGATAGCACCAACGGGAAGAAAAAAGGTCAAACTTCGGATAATTTCAATAATTGCTGGTGAAACTAAAACAAAACGGGTTATATTAACAAATATATTGGTAAATGCATCACGGTTGTTTTTGTCAGGTAGAAAGTCGTCCATAATGAATTGAATACAATCAAAGTGTTGATAATACACCACGAAAACAACCCAGTAAGGACATGCACCAAACACAGTTGTTCCAAGACAAGCTGCTAATCCTATTATATCAGTTCGGTTTCCGTTTTTGAATTTACCTTTCTTATCGAATGCTTTTGGGTTGTAGCCTGTAATATTTTTAATAATTTGAAATACAAAAAAAATCGTTAGAATTCATTTTAAACTAAATTTTACTTACGTTTTGTCATGATTGTATCCAGTTTCTGAAGGCTATTAAATCCATCGATTATGTCATCGACGTTTTTAAGTAGCAAAATTGCCACAGTTGTAACTACGCCAATTGCGATTGTGCCAACAACAAATAGAAAAGCATGGGTAAGGGTAAAGTTAGGACGAGGTTGAACATAATAGTGATGGTATATAACGTATACATTTCCAATCAAAATGAGAAGGGAGTTGAACATGAATAATAGCCAAACAAACCAAGAAGCTCTTGACTTGTTTATTGAGGCATAGTTGAATTTGGAATCCCACACAACAATAAAATTGGGAAGATAACAGAATAATATTTGATGAAGTTTTAAGCAGGTCTTAAACTCTTTAGTTATCATTTTGCCTTAGAATAATTCAAGGATATGGGACTCCGATTAGCTAGTGTATAAAAGCGTCGAGTTGCTTTAAATCATATAAGAGAAAAACTAAGTCCAAAATCGAATTGTGGTTTTGTATAATAAAATCAATTTATACTGCATGATATAACAGAAAAATAAAATGGAATATTTGATAACCATATTCTGTCAAGTTGACATTTTGCAAGGTAGTTCAGCATGTTTGACATGTAATAACATGCATTGGAAAAATTGATAAAAGCCTTTTAAAACATACATAAGATGTTTACAAGACTTCTTCATAACCAACTTGGTAAAAATACTGAAGCATATTTAACAATACCTGATTTTTTCTTACGAGGTAAATCCAAAAGCTGCCAAATAATATGCGTGAACTCACTTCAAATTCGAAATCCACGAGTAAACCCAATACGAAATATAAATTATTTTGATATTGCTCAAGTGACACTCCTTTGATTTTATAATCATTTTATTTGTATAATTCAATAAAAAATTCATTACAAACCATGTTTTTTCTAGATACGTATTCAGAACAACATAAAATATACGTAAGTTTTAGCAACTTAAATGTTCAAATACTATAAAATCAAAAAGCTTTGCAGCGATTATTACGCAAACATTTTTAAAAATAGCTTAAACCATTACATTAAAGTAGGATACATATATGCATGTCAGGATTGTATTATGGGGTCATTCATATTGTTACATCGTGAGAAATTTATGTATTTTCCAAAATTATTTACTACTTTTTTCCAAATAATTGTAAATTACTCCTTACACTTTATTAGGTGGCCCTCAGTCGATCGAAGTTTATGTGCAAGTACTGTAGTGTCATAATTGAAAACTTGGTGGTTTGCGAGATTTTTTGTCGTGTAAAATGGTTTGGCGTCATTGTAATACTAACAAAATAAGAGCAATCAAAGTTATTACATTATTGGATTGGAAGTTAAACATAAAAGCTAAACTCCAGTTAAAATGCTTTATACATGATTTTAACTTAATAAATACCCTTTTTATTATCTTAGATATCAATTTACTTTAATTTAGTTTATGCAGTACAATAACCGTAACATAAATTTAAATTGCTACACATTTGTACTGGTTTTGCTTACAGTGACTATTATTTTAAGTTCACCGATCATCAGGCAGCCTTCGGGTCACTCTTTCTCATAAAAATCCAAAATCACAAGAATTTATTTCGAGTGATAACGAAGATGATTGACATAATGCAAATTTTCAATCACCCTTGCGGGTGCAAACAAAGAATGACAAATGCGAGTTAGAACTAAGAAATACATGGG
>JAQFXM010000142.1:0-69044 GCA_034693345.1 Entomobrya multifasciata
ATGTGTTTTATGTATGTCCATACATTCATGTCATTTCAGGTAGGTAGTATGCAATGCGAATGTGGACAAATTATGGTGGTTTTTATATGCATTCTGCAATGCAATGCAGCTTTGTGTTTGCAGTGGCATTGTCTAATAAATGACTCTCTTCAGTTTGATTTTGGTCTCTTGAGTTTTTTTCCAAGAGATAAATTGGTAAAAGGAAGAGAAGCAAGTCATTCTCCATTAGCACTCACTCTGTTACATTTGCGTCTTTCAGTGAATGTGATTGCTTTACTTTGAGTAAGGCAAATTTTGGTGAAGAAACATGACCAGTCTGTGCGAAAACATGTAACGCAATATTTCGCCAACTTCACTGTCCCTAATCCACATCGTCTTTCATTAATGTTTGTCTATACGTCAAGGGTAAAAGTTATGCAATATATCTGATATGGCTGTACCGGGTAAGCGGAAACCGGATATGTTACGTACCCTGGGGCTACATGAGATATTTCATGTTCCAGTTCCATGCAATGCGAGAAGTCCCTAGCTTTAGCCAAAATCGATACGTGTACACCGTGTGACACTCAATCATGTTACTCCAGTAAATGAAATATGCTTCAGTTTAAATTTCAATACATCTCATGTTGACACTACTTCCTTACAACAACGGTGTATTAGTTTAAACTGTAACTGTATAAATTGCTGACTTATGAATGTGCCGTTGTTGATGATGATTATGACTTCAAGCAGCAAAAAACCAAGAAAAAAATTTGTATGTGGTTCAGTTCAGGTACGATCCCAGTAGTTCCCATATAACTGTGCGCTTCTGCTGAAGTTGCATGTATGCAAAGTATATAGTTATCAGTATATCATCGTCAAATGGCCATTCATCATGTTATGCTCCTATTAGAACTTGTAATAGTTATCCGCTTCTTTCATTTCATATTTACTCGCATATTTCATTCTCTGCTAATACTGGTCACGTTTCCAATAAGATTCTTTAGAAAAGAAGAAGGCGAGGCGCAAAGAAAAAACTACTTCCATACTTCATCTCTTCATATTTCATCGAATGTTATTCTGGTTTATGTTGGCTGCATATTTGCATCATCCATCCCTAAAGTAGAAAAAAGATTAAGCATTATTAATAATAACCAGTTTAACCATTTTTATTCATCTGTGGTCCCGACAAAAAAGAAGAAGAAGAAAGAGCTTTATTCTGATAATGCACACGACACACACGCATATATTATTATAACCCACTAGCAGTCATATTTTGTATTTACGCCAAATATTTTTGTAAGGATGATGATGATGATGATGATGATATGACAGTTGTGGTGGGCCGGAGCTTCTTTTAAATGTACTTATAACTATTCAACACCATACACACACGATATGTACCCATTATGAATGAACTCTTCATCATCAAAAAGGACACTATTAATAAGCTTCTTCTTTTCTGAAGAATAAGGAAGGAAAGAATATGAATATGATTATTATTTTGATTGTGGTAAATAAGGAACTGAAACAAACAACATTTATGTACCAAAGATGATATACTATAATGTTAACAGAAAAAAATTCCTCTTTGCCTGCTATTCCAGCAGCAGAAGAAAAGATCATTATAGAATCACATTTTGACCATCAGTCTTGTTTGGCTGTCCAGACAGCAAAGTCAAGTCAGCAGCAGTCCACAAGTAAACAGCTTTACACAAAAGTTGCATTTATATGCTGTTATACTACACGAAAATTACTCAGGAATAGCTTTTATATCCAGTTAGAAGATTCAACTTTTAAGTTAAGATTATTTTTTTCTGGAAAAGCTAGTCAGGTTTGCTGCGTTGACAAAATTGTATGAAAACCATCATCAACCAACACCATCATCAAGCCATACCTTGTTAACATTTTTCATGCTGGGTGGCTATTACGTGTGTTTGATCCCCACTCCCAGTAAAGCTTTAACAGTGTGGGTGTACTTTGCTTTACTGCCGTCACCTGGAATAAAAATTACAGTGTTGACTGTGGACACGGTCGTGGCGAGGAGGCGGTCTTATATAATTTCCAGTTCCAAGTTTGTTGGAAAAAGTTAGATAGACATACATATGTTTAAACATTTTTTTATCACGAAGCATGATGATAAGCTTGTCGAATACCTATGCATTTTCTATGAATGAACATACTACGAACTAAGACACAAGATTTGTCCAACTTTTTTTCTTCTGAGAACACACGTTGTTGGTTTAGTATAGCTAGTCCTTGTGCTACTGGTCCGTGTCACTCATCAGTACACAAAATCTGTGGAAAAAATTGCTAGACGTGCCTAGATATGTCTCTCTTGTACTAAACTTTTACATTTCATATCCAATTCAAACACTAATTCTATCTGACATTATATAGCAGAGGGCATAGTTGTTTATACAAAAGAGTATTGTGATGTGACACGATCTTAGTGACTGTGAACTGTGAATATTCATCATCATCATTTTGGCAGCACTGTCCTTTCTACTAACCAACCATGTGTGTGGTTTTTGTTTGATTTTATTTGACCATCCTGAATAATTTGCTGGTGTGTGTGATTGGATTGATTAACGACTATTAGTTTGTTCGTAGGAAAAAGGACATACCAGTTAGTTGTTTTGCATATTATATCTCTTGTTTAACTCCAGTAGTGTCAGTGTGCAATTTAAATCTGTAAATCATCATGCAAACAAGAGAAAATTGAAAGTTTAATTGGAAACTCAAAGAAAAAATCATACAGATTAACGAGAACAAATGTAATATACAGGACACACTGTGTACATATTACATGGGAAGCACATAAATCCAACTAAACATTCTAACAAGTACGTTTTTAAACCCGAACTCAAATTCAAGCTAAAGGAAAAAGAAACTGTTTACTGTGCGGTAGTGACTGTTTGTTTTATCTGGAAACCAACCCAATACTCCGTCTTGTAGACATAGTCTTAAAAGTTAGACTTCCATGAAAGGAATCCAATCGACATATTGAAGCAAGCCTTTTCCCTACATCTTGAGGCATTTTTTGCATTGCAGTCTTCTCACTCAACACCATAATCTCTGACTTCTTCAGACTTATGGTTTACTGTTCAGTTGTCTTTGTTCTTTAAGCAGGCGTTGGGTTTGGGGCTTGACTTTACAGCTTAACATAACACCAAATGAATGGAATGGTTTGTGTGTGTGTTCCGAGTATATAAGCAACAAGCTAAAAAGGAAAGAAAGGGTTGATAAGATATAAGTACATTATTTCAGCACATGAAAAAGGAAACACCAACACCAAAAAACTAACCACTTCCATTGTTTTTTCTCGCAAAGCTTGTGTTTTGTATGCAGTTTTGTTATTTTCTACCTCTTACCATTGAATTAATACCGCATCATCATCATCGCCATCAGATTCTCACAAAAAGCGCAGGCAGGCAGACCAACAGCAGACGCAGCTGCACGAAAACACAGTAGCAAGTCAGTACGAAAGTCAAAAGAAATGAGCAGTACAGAAGCGGCATATCAGCAGCGTAAATTGTAAACGTTACGTAGCGTATCGTAGCAGAAAAAGCAAGGAGAAGGTTAAACTCAGAGTGAGAGAGCCAGGTTTGCTGGTAATGTTCCCGGGGTGAAGATAAACCCATGCAGTCATTCTTCAGTGGAACTTCCGTGAGGAAACACAGTGCAAAAACGCTGCGCTCTTGTTCCAAATACAAAGCTGAAGTATAAAGCTGCGCTGGATAGTTTAGCGTGCAGATAGTAAATACAAAGCGTGTAGTGCACATAACGGAAATTTTCTTTCAAAAAATTTTATTTGAAAACTTTAAAAAACGACCAATCAACACCACCATTGCATTGCCACACAAGAGGAGTTTTTATCATTGAAGTCATTTGTGCGCTGGTTTTTTTTGCGTGTAGTCTGTTTGTTTGACATGATCATCTGGAATTTGTTCCGAACTGTCATTTGAGACGGTTATAAAATACAAGCAGATATTTTGTTTCAGTATCGCCTCGCGATAAAAAATTGCTTTCGCAAAGTAAAGTGCTTCTTGAAAGTGGTGCTCGTTAAACATTCCATTGACTTTTTATGAGTTGTTTTTTTCTTGAGCTCTTCTCGTTGCTCGTCTCCATTCAAAATCTAAATTCTCCAGAGAAAAGTAAGTAGTATAAGAAGTTTGTAGAGCTAGAGTTCACTGACAACTGGGTACGTGGAAAGTGTACGATTGCGAAACAAGAGCTTGGTACACATTTTTTGTGATTATTGCCTGTAATTAATTATTGCTGACAGAGTTGGATGTTTATCTTATGTAAAATTGCTGGTTCAGCCATGTATACGGAATCCGTATTGCGGATATAAAGAAGAAAAAATAGTACAAGACTTTCCAGATACTTTGTTTTTTTTGACTTGACGTGTGGAAAGATAAGAAAGCGCTTTCATCGGCTCACCCAGTCGTGAAATAAATTAGTTGAGATTATCCAGAGTTTTTTACGGTTATCAAACATCCAAGTTTTTTTTTTGGAAAGATATTTTTTCTTGTGTTCTAAGTTTTTATATGAATTGTTGGCAAAATGACGGGAAGTAGATCAAGTAATGATAACGATAATAGACTGATTATGAACAATAATGATGACGACGATTCGGACGAGGATGAAAGTGAGATTGTAGAGGAAAGTCCTTGTGGACGGTGGGCTAAAAGACGGGAGGAGGTAATTAGAAAAAATGTTTAATAAATTATTTATGCAATTTTACTTTAAAATTATAATCCTCATCATCATGTCATCGGGTTTCCCTCGGTGGAATTTGGTTACATAGTAGAAAAGCCGCTTGCCCTGGCGGATAGAATCAGTAATGTAATATCAGTGTACAATGAGTAATGCCTCAGGTATTTTTGGTTACTTGGCTGGGCTCGTTAAAATTCAAGTTTGTGGGGTACATGTGCATTACTAAAAGTGACTAATGACTTTAGTGAGACAAGGGATAAAAATAAAATTTGGATAAAAAGAAAGTTATAAGTTGATATAATTTTTGGTAATAAGTAACAGTATAGTTCACTGTACCGGTTTAACATGAGCATGACACATTAGTGCAGCGTAATGAGAGCTTGAATTTACGTATAAAAAATGAAATATCAGTCAATCAGCAGAGAAACGGAGGAGTTGAGTGTTCTGGCTTGAGACCATGCAAAAAGGAACGGCTGCGGCTGTTGTGTGATTTTATGTTTTGTTGTAGTTGTAAAGCAGCAGTGTAACGAATCAACTGAAATGTTGATAAAAATGCATTTCACACAGAGTGCAAATTGCAAAAAAAGTGCATCATAGCTTGAATCCCAAGTAATATATGTGAAGTGAAGATTTGTTTCTTGCCTGCATCTCATCATGATTATTATCATCATCATCATCTCATTAAACAATATCTCTTTACAATTTTTGCGTTATCCAACTTTCTACTTGATGAAGTTGCCAACCTACTCATGTCTTCTTTTTGAGCTGCATAATTTTTTTTGAAGATTTTAGTGGGTAGACTTTGTTATAATATTTTTCAGAGAAAAAATTGTGCATAATGCAATGCAATTGCATTTGTAATCCAAATCCAAGTTTGTTGACTTTACTCTGACATTGGTATGCGAACATAAATTCTCGTCTGCTGAGGTCTGCACAAGGTGCATTGCATATTTACATTCTTTATTTAGTGATTGTAGCTCAAATTGAGTCGCATATAGCCGACTGATTTTAGGTGTTAAATTTAATGCATTCACCGCATAAAATATTTACCTGTCATATTGCTGGCGCCTGTTCCTCAGCGCGATATGATTTATTATCTAGAATTAGAATTTTTGTGCATACTAGATTAATAAAGCATTTCATGTAGCATGTTAAATGTTACCTTTTGTTGTGCATTTTATTGACGAATTTCTTTGAAGGAAATCTTTTACGCAGAACAACAGTTTTTATTTTTATCTTTGAAAAATTCTGCTACTTCATTGTGCTTTTTTGCTATTATCGTTCACATTTACACTCGCCTACATTTTTCCTTTTTGAGAAAATAAAGGTCGTTGGTGAGATAAAACCTACGACGTGGTAAGGGAATTACCAATTCATAATTACCCATTCACCTCACACGCTTTTAAAATGAATTTTTAATGAAATTGCAGTGTTCGTTGGAATCAAGTGTGTGGAATAACGAATAAATTTGTGATGTTTTCTGCATTACTCACGTTAGTTTAAGGTGAATACAGGTAGTAGTGGGCAGAAATAACTGCATTTTGTCAAAAAATTTGGCTGGTGCTTGTGTGACTAGTTGTTGTAAAATGTCAATAAAAAGGCTAACAGGACAGCTTGTCATCTTTTTTATTTGTGGCTGATATTTAAAAAGAGTAGTGAAATGAGAATATCAACATTACATTGTATTTACCTGGCTTACTTACTATTACATTGACATATGCATTACTTTTTTACTTGTATAAAATTGTCATTGTAGCATCTCACATTTTAATTGCGTCTGTTATGTTGTCTGTTGATAGTTTGTTCAATGCTAACTTTGAGGTAGGTTTGAGTGCAAATGCTGTTATGTAAATTAAAGGTGTACATAGATGACTGGGTTAAGCAAATAATATAAGCATACAAAAGTTTATTGTATTTTTTAATAACACTACATATTATTTAATTTATAATTATCATGTTACATGTAAAGTTTTGTGATTAATCATCTGACAGGCACGATGGGATTCGCAATTCTTTGAATTAGAACGATGCGATACCCAATACCCACACCACACAACCCACTATAGTGATCCAACCAACCAACATCTGCACACTAGCACACATTACATATGTACATACTTTGATTTTCTGGCACCTGAACTGATGAAATTGGTAATAAAATGAGAAACATTGTGATAAAATGTGATTTGATTAATAATTTTGATGTCACATCAGGAATGCACCAATTGAAACTCAGTAAGCCATCTCAACGACAGCCGTCATCATACTGTCAATCGTCAGATCAAAAAGAAAAGTTGTATGCATGTTCGGCTTCTTCTTGGTATCCTTTATCTACTTTTTCATCCTTCTATAAATAGCCTTTCCAGTGGTGTAGGAGAAGAATACATTTTGTACCTAATGTCATGACATGCCACACAGAACAGAAAACTGATCTTCAACACCTTCGCTTCATTCATGCATGTATTGATTGATATTGGTGTGCTGTTTTGTATCACGATCAGTGATTCCCTGATATGAGGAAGTTATAAAGATTGGCTTCCGCATGGAATGGTATGACTGAAAAAAATAGTGCTCTTCTCCTCTAGCCAATTTTTTTAGACCACCAAAAAGCTATATATCGATACCTACACAAATAACCAAACACAGCGACAGAATTGGAATTGATTTCAAGTAGGAAATTGGGAAGGGTTTTGAGAAAGATAATATCAGTAATATAAAAATGTATGCATGCTAGAAAATACAAAATATATTCATAGCGTGTCATACTGTTCGCATGCCGTTTTTTCAGCAATGCAGTGCACAAAACTTAGAACTGCAAATTACATATATAAGGTGAGCATAATAACTGGTGTAGGCAATGTACTATGTATTACTGCTGGCGATTTGCTCACTTTTGATTATATGGCAGGGCTACTACTTATGACTATTATCAAGGTCATTTTCATTTTAACATGTACACATACAAATACTATTTGAACTAACAAAAAAGGCATTGGATTGCATGTTAAATGAATGTTCGTTTTACTTCCAGAGCATTTTTTTATTTGTTAAAAAAGTAACGTGGTATCAGCTATCACATCACATCAGACATTTAGAAATAACGTGTTTGTCCATGAGTTTATATTGTTTATATGAGAATCTTATAAAAGCTGGGTACAATTATATTTCATTTCAATGAGCAATCCATCAACATCATTTGATAGTGCTTTTTATATAAATTTAACTTTTTATTACGAGAGACCGATACCGGCATGATGAAACAGTTGGCTTTCTTTTTATGTGTTTAACATTCCAAGATAAAAGCTGAAAGCCCACAGCATGATTCCATCATATAAACATTTAAACTGTCTTAAGCTGGGCTAATTTGAGCATACAACAAAAAAGAAATTCGATATTATTAGATTAGTCGTATAACAAGTGAAGAAATTGCATTATATGCCATGCATGGTCATGGTCTAGTGTACAAATATGTTAGTATTGAATTAAGTACACAAAATACAACGGAATATAGTAGCATTGTCCCAGGTTATGGTCGTCTTTTCACGGAATGGTACGGATGAAATAAATTCTCACCCTGCCCCTTTCCCCCAGTCATAGTATCATTTTATAGGAAACTATTTCTCTTGGAATGGGATTCTTATACAGTTTTTTTGCGTCTCTTTTGGTGTTGCGGCACTGACAGTGATAATGGTCTTGAGTTTTTGCTATTGCTACAAGTACAAGGATGACTTTGAATTGCATCATCTGATTATTTTTTTGCTCGAGGGAAAAGATTATGTACATAAATGTACGGTAATATAGGCAGACAGCAGCACAACAAACAAAATACAAGACCAAAGACAAGGTCCCTTCCTTCCTTCCGAAAAAACCATGACTGTGACTTTGTACACTACTTACAGATTTTACTCATATAGTTGTCTTCCAAAAAAAGTTATGTCCAACTATGCCAAGGATCATTTATAATATAGATATAGTAGACACACTTGAAATTGGCTTAAATAAAGTGTGTATTTTTGTACAATGTATAAGTACATTGAATAGAACCCTCATTCATTTTGATCTTGATCCTGGTTTTGGGTTTTGGTTCCCGGTGTCTGCCTCTAAATGTTGTTGAGTTGAGTGACAGCCAAACCAAAGTAGAAAACTGCAATGCAGATTATTTCAAATGATGATACCTTGACTGTGACTGGCTGTGAATTCTTTTAGAACTTAAGTAAATGAGATGAATAAAATTATTGTCTGTGTAAAAATGATGATGATGATGAGCTTAGTTTCTTGCGTGCTCATGCACATGAATAGGAAAAACAAAAAGCGTAGTAGTAGTGGTATTAGTAGTATCAATACAAGTATACAGGGTGAAAATTTAAAAGTTAATGGCTTTTATAGCAGTGTAAATGGAGATTTAAGCCTTCAAGTGTTAACCTGTCTAACAGAATAAGCACATGTTACTAGATGTACTATGTAACCTACGTAAACGTTCGTGTAAAACGCAACAAAAAGAGATAAGTTATAATTAGCTGTCAGGCTATGTAGATAAAAAGGTTGGTATGTTGTATCGATGGGTGTTTAATACTTAAAATTACTGTACATAGCTTTTCGGATTATTGGAATGACTGATGTGTGTGAATATAGTAATCATGAAACGAGAGTATTTTTGCAATCAAACATAATAGATTGAGTTAGGAATTTTTAACAGAACAGGTATGTAGGTAGATTATAAATAGTTTTGTACTAGTACACTCAAAAACAGTCATTTTTATTATCGTAAGTACATAATAAAACTGGATTTTATGCAATGAAAACAAACAGAACATGAAAAGCTAAACTCTCATGAAAATTGTGAACAAATGAGAGGAATGAAATGGAAAAACGGAAAGAAGCAATCAAAATATGTATGCTCATGACCTTGATGAGGTAAACATATTATTTCGCTATTTTCAAGTATAAAAAATTTAACAACATTACATTCCGTTCCAATGCACCATGGTATGGAATAAATACATGAATGGAACCGTTGAGATGGGAGGGCGAGATAGGAGATTTGTATTGTATTCGTAAAAATAATTCATTCGTAATGGATTTCAAGCCTTTTTTGCTTGCTATATATTTATAGCTTACTACACTGCACTTCATTTAATCTTCTCAAAGAAACGCTCTGTATAATAAAAATAATAACTTGTTTTTTATTTATTCTCACGGAAATGTTGCAGGCAAATCAACTCAGTATACAAAATCCCATTGTTTTCCAAACTAAATTATGGAAGAGATTATTACTATTTTTATATTTATCCAGAGTAATTTTTAAGCAATTAAAATACAATATAAAATCTTCACATGAATGTGCTATTTAAAATTTAAAATCATAGTTTGTTATGTGCTCATCATCTCCAAAGCGCTTGCCCGCAGGCACGGTCCATGGTCATGATTACAGCTAAAGCCATAAACTTGTGCTGGAATGGAATGTAATGTGGAATTACTTATCGGATGAATAGCTATATATATTCTATCTATGCGTATTTGTTGCGCAATATATCACACAGCAGACAATAACACATAAATATGCGCATTATTTTCCGCATGATTCATTTCTCACATATTAATGAGTACTGCAGGACGTGATTTCTGAAGTGCTGCGAACTGCGAAGTTCCATAATTTTATTTCCCAATGAGACCAACAACCAACATTTAAACGAGCGAGACAGATCTGAGGGTGCTGAGAGAATTACATGATTATTATGAGAGTTGGGTGTTGAGTTGATGTGTTGGGGCAATTATAAAATTTTGTAACCCGAGTAAAAGCATTCTTTCGCGTTTTAATATCTCTGTATCGAGTTTTTTCACACATGAAGCTGAAGCTGTAAAATGTTTCCTTTGCTAATTTATTTTTGTTAAAGTATTTAGAGTATTCGCAGCTCAACTTTGCGGTAGTTAACCTACTTTACTTTCCACCAACAGCCATGAATGGTGATGACCACATCATCACATCTGTTTACAGAAACACAAAACTAAAAGATCCAAAGCAAATTGACATTTCCTGGATACACACCGACACCACCACCGCACCATGCATATATTGTTGGCCTACCCCGCAAAATCATATAAAATTGAAATGTACCAAAACTCTTTTTCTGTTTGTTTCGCCTTTTGTATTTTACATGACTTACTGGGTTTTTTACTTGTCCGCCCGCAATTTAGTAAATGCAGCAATATGTGTTGTATTTGTGTTTAGTCTTCTCTACATCCAGCAGTTTCCCAATTGCGTAATCCTTCTACAGCCACCGCACCATACCCCAAACCACATTTACAGTACAATACGTCTATTCTATATTATTCCCATTCATTACACGTCCTATAAACGTGGTATATGGAATAAATTGTTTACACAGCCAGTGCGGCGCTGCTAAACTCACAGTCATTCAGACTGATATAAACTCATAGTGTGTATGAATTAGTATGTCATCTTGATTAAAACACATGTCATTTTCTTTGATAACAAACAATCGCTCTAGCAAGCAAGCCCATTGCGTTCACGTTGGTGGTTTCGTTTGAGGAGAGAGTTGAAGTTGAGGAAAAGGGAATAACTGAAATATTTATGAACGCATTTTATGTGCATGTCATGTTTGTAGTTGAAGAGTCGTAAAGCCTTCCAATCCCCACACCACTATGCAACCTATTGAGTTTCATGAAAGAGCGAGAAAAAAATTTCTATAAGTGTACTTTGAGATATAAATATTATATATCTAAACATACGTACTATAAAGATAATTTATCGATCAATACGGCGAGACTTTACGATGGAATTTACTTGAGAGAATTTTCTGTTTTCATTTTCTATATAATTTATGTAACAAATGTAATAAAATCTATTTGTTGGAGAGTTTAGTTAGGTCAACAACAGCAAAGCTAATCTGTAAAAATAGAATAGAGAGGCGAGGAGAACGTCGAGGGGAGACTCTCGAATTTAAATCTTTTAGTAGCTCCTGTAGCACTGGCAATTAGTTCTAACTTTTTCATCTATTATACAAGTACAAGCACTTATTTTTTGTATGCAGGGACAATAATAGAAAATAAAACGATGTAAAACCTTAACCTTAACGAGCTGCTTTTGTGCTTGAACCGCGGTATAAAATGGCAACATTTTTATTTCAAAGTTGTAACATGCAAAGAAAAGAAAATGGCGTGCCCTTTGGGTTGTTTGCATTATTTAGTGGAGCTTTTAAAATGTCACAGTTTAGTTAGATGTTATTTGAAAATGCCTTTTTGGAATCAATGAGCTGACTCTTTTGACTCGTTCCATGCATTTTTTGCGTAGGTTGGGGAAGCTGTCGAAAAAATGTCTGTTGAGTTGGTTTGTGCAAAATTTGCAGGTCCACAAAGTTAGGTTTGGGATGGGTCATGGTTGACGTCTTGTGTATGCAATGTAACTTAATATAAACAGATTATATATAGATATACTTGATATCTTAAGAGAGAGAGGGAGAAATGTTAACACAAAATGCCTATCTTAATGATTAACAAGGGAAATCAGTATAGAACTTTGGAAGTTGAAATGGAACTGTTGTTATTGGTAGAATGGAAATTTTGGTGTATGTTTTTTCTCTTGTGTACCTATAATGTCTTTTTTATGTCAATGTACTTTACTATATGCACTTTATGTACATTTGTACAAATACTAGACTACAGTTGTTTGTGTTGCGCTTCCTGTAAAAACTAACGAACAACGGCAGCATCCTTTATATAAATATACTTAGGCATAATGTTATGGATGTTTGTATTAATATGAGTCTTTTATAGCTTACCAACAATAACGATATTAAGCAGTAGCAGTCGTAAAAAGAGAAAGTTTTGTTCCCTCTCCCTCTGCGCTGCCACGCCACTACTCTGAGATTTACCTCGTTTCTCTTCTAGTCTGGCGTCTGCATGTCCTGGACTTGGACTTATTGTAATCGTGTTTTGTTTACTTTTCGTTTTATGGAAATATGAGGCTTTTACTATGACTCACAATCCACATCGCATCGCTAACTTACAATAAATATATACGTGACTATGGTTCGGTAACGGTGGTGGTCCTAGTCGTTTGTGTGTGTATGGTGGTGAGGTTATCTTTAGCCTTTTCAAGTCGCAATTTTTTTTATGTACATAACTTCCATAGGTCGTTGACTGACTGCTTATGTATGTACTTTTGCTAATACTACCTGTAACACCCCTTCTTATCCAACACATTGTAAAAATACCAAAATAACAACTATTTCTTCGCATCTGACGATTCTCGCAGTAATTTCCTTGTTATTTTCCAGCCTCAATATGGTAGCTGGTTGATGGTGTCGGTGTCTTCGTATTTCATTTACGTTTACATTTCACCAATCTTAGTAAAACTTTTCCAATTCTAACAAGAATACAAGAAAAGTTTTTTTTTGAAAGTAGAAGGAAAGCATCATGCATAAAAATCTATAAAAGCTTAAGTTCAGCATTGATCGCTGCTGGAATGAAAGGGGGAGAAGAAAATTTGCACATGGAATTTCTCTACCATTTATGGGATGGGATTTTCGCTTTTCTCTCTTCCTCCCTGTTTGAGAGTGCAATAAATATGGGGAAAGCAAGTGAGTCATGGTGTTTGAATTGTAAATGAGTCAGCTTTTTCCTGCTGGTAAATAAGCATGTTCTCTAGATGCAAAGGTATGCAATAAAAATGTCATTCGTTTGCACTTTTCCCCTTCCTCGACCAGTTTACGGTGTGTTTTCCCATTTACTCTGGCTAAAGAGATACGACAGTAACTACTCATCCTACACAGCTACACACAGTAGCTTCACAATAACTTTTTATAGTGGTATAAGATTTTAAGATCAATATGTGAGATGACATGGACATTTTATGGATCAGTTATGATATCAAGTAAAATTCAAATGAAATTCGAAAATAACGAAGTTGCAAAGTAATAAAAGTTGGAGATGTTGCGCCATCCGTTGTAAAGCAGGAAAGGTTTTTGCTAAGATGTTGAATGAAGAATTAAGATTGGAAACTTTCTCGGTAGATGTGGGAAAAGTTGCTCTGGCAAGAAACCAAGTTGATACGCATTGTTTTGTAGTCCATGAAAGTGATGATTATAATCACCAGTTTAAGAGTTGCTCTTATAGTCTGAAGTCTGAAATGTGTGCTGAAATTTTAAAATGCACATTATATCTACAGTGTGCGTTGCGTTTTAAGTTAGCTCAATTAAGAAATAGTTATCTAGACCAGTGTGCCTTATAAATGATTGGGGGAAACTGAAAATAAATATTCAAACATTCAACACTTGATTTGTAATGTGTGACGTAATACATATTTTAAACATCACTCTTTTTTAAATTTACAGTTGGACCAACGAGATGTACCGGGTATTGACTGTGCCTACTTGGCAATGGACACCGAAGAGGGTGTGGAGGTGGCCTGGAATGAAGTTCGCTTTTCAGAAAGAAAAAATCTCAAAGCTCAAGAGGATAAAATTCGTCAAGTTTTCGATAACTTGACTCAGCTAGAGCATCCAAACATTGTTAAATTCCACAAATATTGGATGGAAACGCACTCAGAAAAACCCCGAGTATGTACAACATTTTTTTTGCGTTCTAACTTTTATTTATTTTTATACTTTTTAATACTTTGTTTTCGTCTCGCTGATCGGTTTTATTTTTAATCCGTTTTTTTTACTTTTTAGGTTGTTTTCATCACAGAATACATGTCATCGGGTTCCCTCAAGCAGTTCCTGAAAAGGACAAAGCGAAATGTGAAAAGGTTACCACTGCAAGCTTGGAAACGTTGGTGTACTCAGATTTTGTCAGCACTGAGGTATGTGTTATGTACAATATGAGTTTATTACTGGTAAAAAGTTATGATGTTATCTTGTCTTGTTCAGTGGTGGAGTGGAAACAAGAGTTTTGTTGTGTTTTTAGATAAGCTTTTACGTAACAAGTTTCGTACATATGTGCTAACGTACTTACACTTTAAGTGTGTTATTTTTTTACTCAAGTCGAAAAGCGAAAAGTCATTTATGCATGCTTTTATCAGATTTGGCAAATTTCCCACCTGCTGTTGTAAATCTCTAAATCGTCATAAAAATTAGAATTACTCTGTTTATTGAGTCGTTGTATGCTATATGGTGTTGTAATACATATGCTTCTTTCAGTAAGAAAAAAGATTTAAATTGTCCATTAACATGAGTACTAAACTAAGTAGGTAGTTTGGTAGTTTATTTTTTCTGTTGCCCTTATCCATTCAGCAGTGCTATTATAAGCACCAAAACATTTAAATGAAAAGGATTTTTACAAATATCAAATTACTCGTACGTGTTTTACGTGATGTTTTATTTCCTTACGAATGTTAAAAATTTGAAATGTGTAATTAACATTTATAGACAAGGGTTGATGTCATTTTTGCAGCTTGCAGCTATTGCTACGTCATTTGAATTTCGCAGTGACTTGTTAAAAAATAAAATATCCAAATTAAACGTACGTACACCCGAGAGAGAAATTTGTTTGCGTATGATCGTTTGATGTTGAACATCGCACAATTAAAAAGGCTTTCGGTAGTCTAACCCCTTATAGTTCAATGTACAAGATAACATCTTAAAATCGATAAAAAGTATACAACTGCCATATGGACAAATTAAGTTTAATATTGGTCAATCCTCTAGGATTATTAGCCATTTCATCCAAAAATGTTTTAATATATGCTTGTTTTTTGTAGTTATCTGCATTCCTGTTCTCCACCCATTATTCACGGCAATTTGACCTGTGATACCATTTTCATCCAGCACAATGGTCTTGTCAAAATCGGCTCCGGTAAGTCAGTTTTGAAGATATTAGTACAGAAAATAAAAATAAATATATGTGTGACATGTATAATTAGTATTTTGCTTAAAAATAAAGAATGGTCAATTAGCTAGCAAACTGGCTTGAGGCGACAATATAGCGACAGTATGTCTGGTTTGTAAAGTCTATAAATTCGTCTCAAATTTTGATTTTGGGTGGGCAAGGACTTGGCTCTCAAAAATAAAATCAACGAGAGCATAAACGTTTTGCTTAATGAATGAATGAAGAGTAATGAAGACGCTTTATCAGACTCAGACTCAAATGATTTAAAATAGAAAGATAGAACAAGTTACAAATTAATCCAATTCATGTTATAAAAATAAATAAAAAGTGTCTCTTTCCGGCTGTCGGTCATCTGTGTAGCCAGATTCCTTTTAAATAGTAATGCTCGTGTAGACACTGTAATTATGATAGACCAAAAATGTTTAGCGAATATATCAGATCGGGAGGGAATGCCCCAAGTCGTGCTACATATTTGGGTGAATGTCTGTAGATATGTAATGGTCCGATAAATGACTTACTACAAAAACAAGAATTTATGTTCTCTTCACAATCGTAAAAGATGTGCCACTACTTACTCGGCTTCTACTCTGACTTCTGATGTAACGTCTTCTTCGTAATCGTATCATGTCAAGCTTTCTTCTTCTTCGTATTCTTATTTCTATTCTCTTTTCTTATAAGAAGTGGTTTTAGGAATAAACGGTGTATTTATAATTTTTGGCAAGAGAGTAATTTTTGTTTTATTTTATGAATGCTCAAACTCTAAACTTTATGGGTGTGTTCTTTTTTATTTCGTTGGGACAGTGGCCCCTGATGCTATTCATCACCACGTCAAATCATGCCGGGATAATATCAAGAACCTTCATTTTGTGGCTCCTGAGTATGGAGGTAAGTTCATACTTGTGAATTTTCTAGAATTTTGGGAATTAGTACGAAAGAAACATATGCCTACAAACATTTTCCCCCATTATCGTTATACTTTGTTGTGAATGTAGCACTCAAGCTTTTAGTCAAGTCAACTTAGTCATGTTTTTGGTAGGAGGGATGAACTTTTTAAGAAAGATGATGATGATGATGACAATTCGCGTGTAGAAGTTTGGCGTATTTGTTATCAGTAAAAATAAATTTTGTTTTTACCCTTCATTCTTTCCAAGACACTAACTTTACTGTTATCCTATTCTCAATTTTATTTTGAATGGTGATATTAGGTTTTCTGTCGTAACACTTTGTACTTCCTCGTTACTCTCGATGAAACCTCCGAACTCGCAAAAAAGAATCTCTGAACAAAATATCATTATCTGCACATGTATAGCCTTATCAGTTCCGTAGTATTATACCATCGATGTAGGAAGTACTGGCAAGTAACAACTTTGTTTGTTAGTATGTAGGTTGAGGTAGGGTTCGTTGGCTACAGTACATAAAAATCTTTGCAAGCTTGTAATTTTCCATGAATTTTTTATATACTGTGGAATTAGGCTAATAATCTTTCACAGAAAATGTAAACTTTGTTGTTTTTCTTGAAGAGATTTTCCGGTGAGTTGTAATATAGATATATGAATACATGCGAGGAAATCTCTTTTCCACACCAGACATCGTGTCGCCGAAACAAAATATGGAGATTAGAAAGAAAAACAAATTTCGTTAGGTTGAAGGAAAAAGAAAGTGTTTAGGGGTTCGAATGAGTAGTTCGTTCGAAAGCGTGGAATCGCCAAGAGGTGAAGGATGAGAACATAGGAACACATACATATATGTATTTTTTAATAAAAAGAACTAAATGTTTGAAACAAGTTGGATTCATAATAATCTTAACTGCTTTGGTATTTTAAAATGATCACCGTACAAAGGTGTTGTTGCAGTGAATAAAGTTTGAAGTTTAGAAAGTTTATAATTTGCTGAGAAACAATCATTTGAAAATCAATAAATTCATCATGTTGCCGAGAGGAGACTCTGAGAATGAGGCAGGTGGTGGTAGTAGCAGCGGAGGTAATAATTACATGCATGTTTCGTTCTTCACGTCCGGCCATTGTTATTACGTGCTCTTGTGCGTCATTAGTTTACTCAGAATTGCATTGTGGATTTTGATTGAAACTGTTTATTTATATTTCTACATTTATTCTTTGTGTTTTGTGTGTGTCCATCATCGTAGACTCAAGTCCAACGCTTACATCAGCAGTTGACATTTACTCGTTTGGAATGTGTGCCCTGGAAATGGCTGCATTGGAAATTCAAGGGAATGGTGACTCTGGAACTGTGGTCACTGAAGAGCACATTAACAGAACGATAGAAAGTCTGGATGAAAGCGATGCTCCTCTCAAAGATTTCATCAGAAGGTGCCTACAGCATGATCCTGAAAATAGACCAACAGCGAGAGAATTGTTGTTTCACCCTTTGTTATTTGACGTACCTTCCCTTAAATTATTGTCAGCACATGCCTTAGTCAAAACGGCAGGTATGGAGAGTACGGAAAATATATAGATTTCTTAACTTTAATTATTTTTTTTAAATCAACGTGTCGCATATTCCCCCATACTAATATGATTTTTGGTTTGTTTAGCAAACATTTCGGAAACTATAACCGACGAAGTACTCAACCGACATTACGGTCCTGACGTTGTAGTGGCAGAAATCAGGAAAGCTCCTACGAAAACAGAAGGTGAAGGAGGAGATGAGAGTAGTAGTAGTGATCAGTCAAGCAATCAGTGTCTACAGTGGAGAATGTCTGATGTTCAAGTGTCGGAAAAGCTGGAAAAGTTTGTAGAAGATGTCAAGTAAGTAGATCAATCAATCAACATTTTCTTGAGCGCTACTTACTATATGTTTACTTTTTACTTGAATAACGAAATAATCTTTTACTTTTGATAGGTTTGGAATCTATCCATTGACATGCTTTGATCTTCCGGAACCCCTTCCTTCTAGGCAACAGGCATCCAGCCCTGAAGTCATTGACAGCGTCCATTCCGCAAGTCCAGAGCCCGTGGAATTAGAAAACCGAAGGATCGTCAACATGATGTGCAATGTGAAAGCACGGGATGACGGCCCAGGCCTACTTGTACTAAACCATATGAAATTATTTACTTTAAAATTCATATATTTTCTAGTTGTGTGATGATGATTGAATGAAAAATTTATTATTATGATAACTTATAAGACTGACTGAAAACAAAAGACTGATGATTGATTTATGATTTGATGCTAATTTTTATACTAATAATTTATTCATAAAATATTAAATATTTTATTTCAATCACTGGTGAGTGTGGTGGTTTTTCTGGGAAAATTTCATATCTTCAACATGCATATTTCTTATGGAAGGATTTCTTATGTGTTTTGTCTTTAGATGACTATTCTCGTTCGTATGGATGATAAGATGAACCGACAGTTATCCTGTGTTGTTAATGAGACTGATACTGCCTTTGACTTAGCCGGCGAATTAGTTTTCTTCGGATTTATCCATGAGGCATGCATACATAAAAAATACCGCTTTACAAAACTTGAAACCGTGTTTTAAAAGATAAACATGTTTTCAAGTTTTGAAAATCTAGCATATTTCAGGACAGTAGGATTTTTTTGCACCTTTTTAGTAATGTCCTTTTCTCTATATATCAGGCTGATCGTGATAAGTTGGCCAGTTTGATTGAAGAAGCCCTTTATAACAGACTGAATGGAGGATCAGACAGGTCGTCACCCACCAATCTAAATTTCAACATGGTTCCTCCACCAACCATGCAACTCTCAGCCCACAATGTTAATGGGAATGGAAATTCGGCGCTATATCCAGTAGGCATGCCCATCAACTCTGTTAGCTAGTTGCTAATCCAAAAGATGACAGCGACGACCCAAAAGATGTTGATATCCCTTCTTCTCCATCTAACCAAAAATTATCCAAAAAATGACTTTGTTTCCTCGGCGGGTAGAAAACTGCATGGTCTGTTGGTGATGTCGTCAGCAATGTTAAAATATTTATTCAGATGTTTAAGAGTGATTAATCAAATACGTCAGTAACGTTATTTCGCTACGCTCAAAACTATGATTATATATACTAATATATAATATAATACTTGTCTTATATACCGTTTGCCAACTTTTTTGATTTTAGCAAAAAGGATGATGTTTCATATTGCTTCGTACTGTTTGAAACGTATAAACTGTTTAAATATTGTACATCACCTGACGTGACTGCTGATAACTGACTGAATCGAATGTACCACTTTGTATTGTAAAATGTTAAGAATCTTCGCATGAAGTTTTTTTTAAAGGAGAATCGAGGAACTTTAGAAAATTCTCTCTCAGAAACAAACCGTTATATAAATAATACTTTTTTCTTTACCCCCCAAAAGTTTAATAATAAGAAAAATGACGCATAACAGCACTATCTTATGAGCATTTATACTATCTATCAGCCTATTTACGTATCATCTTAATAATCAACAGAAAGAAACAACAACAAAACAAAGCTTACCATTGTATTTGCCACATAGTTGTAATCTATTATACATATTTACTACTACTGCTATAATTACTCTTTAATCATTGTTGAATTTCAATTTTCAGTTATGTAGTGTGATTGTAAAACACTTTATTATTCTTATTATTACTACATAATCATTACTATACGTATAAAAAAGTACACACATTTTACTACATGAAATGGCAATTTACATAGTAGACTTGCTGGAGAATAAGTAGAAAACACTTTGTAGGACTTCACACTATTTTTGACTTTAATTAATATTATTATTTGATAATTCATTAGTCATAATAATTATTAAAAAACAAATTTGCTTTACTTGATCCTTTTTTTGAAATGAAGAAAAAACATTTGTCTTTTAAAAAGAATTAATGCTTAATACGCATATTATATTATTCTATTCATCATTAAAGTTGGCTGGAATGCTAAATGCTGGCTGGAGCTTTTGTCAATTGAAAATATTGAAATCATTATTTAAAAAGTCACCATAAGTTTAGTGCACATCAGTTTGAAACTAGAGAAGATTGACTTCTTCATGTGCTTGAAAACAATTGATTTAACAGATACACATATATACTTATTGACCGAAGATAAACATACCAAACTATTGTTTTTATCTTATGAAAAAATCGTATTAAAATTGAATATTGAGGTACTGCGTATGATAGTCAAACTCGCAATATTATCAACAAGATTCGCTTTCATTGTAAAAATAAATAAAACATAATATATAATTCATAAATTGAAAATAGAAAAAAATTGTATATACGAAAAATGTAATACTATTGTTATAAAGAAATTAACTGACTAATTAGCTAAGTCAAGTCATTAAGACTAAAAACGTCGTCCTGTTGAACAGCTTTCAAAGATATGCATAAAAAATATGGAAGGTGAAAGCGATGCAGTAAAACATATTAATTGCCTATTGTGACGCTCCTCTTCTTCCTGTTTCTCTTCCGATTGAAGACCTAAAGTAAATTGAAGGATTATATTATATATTGGATCTTTATCAGCAAATGTTTTAAATTGGCCGTATTGAAAAATAATCCCAAAACTAATTTAACAATTCAAAATTGAAGTTTTGTCTTCAAAAAACAATCTGGTATGTATTGCTTCTATTTTCTGTGACAAATGACGGAATATACGAAAATCTATCTGTGTATGAAACTTGTACTACTGTTAGTATTATAATGAGAGTTATAGGAAAATGGAAATCTGGTCGATTGTTTGGGTTATTTTGTCAAAAGAGTTAAAATGATTAAATGACAAAGGAAAAGATTCCGACGACACCACTCTTACTGGACCTATACTGTCTCCTTATAAATTGTAACATGGCTGCTGTAAAATCTATTCTAATTCAATCCTCTGTAATCCTACCCGTACGAGAAAATGAAGAAGAGTGACTGCGTAAATTTAACTTGTGACAAGTAAATCAACAAGAATTTTTTCTGCTTGTACCTCTCTGTATACTTCCATGAAATAAAAAATCATGATGATCCATACGCAACGCTAATCAAAAATAAATTACGAATTACATCAAAACAAAAGAATGAAGCAAATGAAAAAATAAATAAATTATGTGATCTTGGCGGATTGTCAATCACACAAAAAAATGCTGCAATGGTGAAAATATTTCGGGCTTATTTCATATGAAAAAAAAATTCACGAATATTGAGAATTTATAGCTCATTTTAAAAATCATTTTTACTTCATACATTTCATTTTCATCATAATATAAAAATAACAATCATCACACACACAAACGCATCTTACTTTGCATACATACATTCCATCGTCAGTGTGTAAAAAAGATAAAAAATAATTTTTTCCTTGTCAGTGGTGAGATGAGTACATATGAAGAGGTAAGTAGTAAATATTAAAATATAAAATTATTTTATAGTGAAATATGTTAAGAAGAAAACAACATAATAACAGCGGACGAAGAGCTCATCGCTTTAAATTTTACCAAGTCTTTTTTTGTAATTTATTTTTTTGAAAGTTGGTATTGTGGCTGTCCTTGATATTGTTGTTGTTGACCACCTTGGGGCCTTCTTTGAAGAGGTCTTGGTCTGGCGTTAAGAATTCCAGCAAGTTGTTGGGGCCTGCTGGGTCCGTCGGGAAGATCTTCTTCTTCGGCTTCCTCTTCTTGGTCCTTCTTGTTGGGGTCACATGGGTTTCCTGATAAAAAAGAAAAACGCATGAGTTTACGAGAGACGGCAAAGAAATGAATGTTCAATGCTTTTTGTTGCTGACTCCTTACCAGTTTGGTATTCATACTCCCTTTTGTTGCCATCAGGGTCAATGTATCCGTACTTTCCACGAACAACGCAGTCAGCACCAAGAGTTTCTTCTTTGAAGGTACCATCCTCATTTTCATATCCCCAGGTCATAGAACCATCATCATTCTGTTTCATGTACCTGTTGACAGTTTGAATTGGTGGGGGAGTGGTCAGCCTTGACCTCTTTCCGTCAAAACTGAAGCCACCCTGGGAAGGTTGGGCTTGTCTTTGCTGTTGGGCAATTTGTTGCTGTTGCTGTTGTCCTCTTTGTTGAAGCTGCTGTTGTTGAGGGGCACTTTGGAATACTTGCTGTGGGATGGGTTGACGTTGACGTTGTTGTTGTTGAGGCTGCAAAAAAGGGATTTTTATATTTCAAGGTTGCTACCAAATTTTAAAAAGCAGAAAATGATCTGATGATATATTTTACCTGTGAAACAAATCTTTGTGCACTAGAAGGTGTGGGAGATTGGACCCTCACGGGAGATCGGGTAGGCTGGATTCGCTGTGGGGTTGGGCTTGGTCTTTGTTGGATTGTTGGCTCATCATCATCCTCGTATTCATACTCATCTTCATCATTTGACTGAGAGTTAGATGGTGATCTCAAAGTAAGAATTTGCCTTCCTGCTCCAGCAAACTGAGCTCCAGGGAATGAAGCAAAGGCAGATGGAGTAGCTGGGCTAGCAGTTTGTTGTGGGGAATGAGAAATGATAATGGGCTGAGGGGACTGATATGACCCTGGACCCCTTTGTCTGATTTGATTATTAGCAGCAGCAGACTGGGATTGCTGTTGTTGTGGAGCACCTCCAAAAGCTAACTGTTGGGTGTAGGCGGGGCTAAAGGAGCCAAGAGTGGAGGCTGAAGGGTTGTTGTTGCTGGGAGCCGCCTGGGCAAGGGGCCTTTGTTGGGGCAAGGCTGTCACTAAATGTGACGCCACGCATATCTGTTAAAAATACAAATTACCAAATTTAAAAATAGCATAACACAACTACCCATTTTAATATCTTTTTCCAAAAAAAGTACAAAGGTTAAAATATTCACACGCACGTGCGTAGTGTGTATGTGTGTGTGTGTGTGTTTTCGTGCGTGTGTCTATGCCACGCGTGTATGATTTTCTCAAAAACAAGATTTTGCACTCACTTTCACTCATTCATTATATTTCATGTTTTTGTACCTGACCTTTTTAACAAAGTACCTTGTTAGTTAGTTTTTCTTAATGAAACTGTCTATGTCTTGAGGAAGTTTTTATAGAGTAGCAATTTATTTGATTTTTTATTTATGTTGATTTTGATTACCACCTTGATAAAACATATAAAAAGTGCTAAAGTGAACTTTATCTAGATTTATTACACAATTAGATAAGCTAACATGACAAAATGTTCTGATCAAGTCTAGAACGGCAAGGTCGTTGAAACATTTTATATTTTTTGAAGGTGGTAACCTTTTTAATAAGTCAAAAATTATTTATACCTCTATGCATTTAAAAAAGGGTGAGTAGTGAGTAATGACTTGATTAGCAAATTCCTAAAATAAAACAGAAAGGGTTAATTTGCTAAATGGGCTTGCTGACTAGACTATGTAATAAAATTAGATCAGATCAACTTTGCATTGCGTTGCATATAAATCATTATCACTATCACTTTTGCTTGTTCATGAGTGGACTTGACTTGTCTAAAAATTTACGATCACATTATGACCTTTTGCTTGTAAAACATTTTAAGCTTCAAAAAACGCGATCCAACTTACATTACATCTCTTTTTTATTTATGAACACCCTACCCGTATTTTTTTGTTGCAATTTTCAATTTATATTCATTCATAAAAATTTAAATCAATTGTAATTAGACCGGTTATTTAAATATTGAACAATTACTCAATCGTTTAGCTCTGCTGAATGAGATGTTAAAAAATTCAAGTAGATTAAAACTTCAGAAAAATCAAAACAAATCAGCTCATGTGTATCCAATCGACAAAGACAGTATAATTGAATAGAATTATTAATTCTTTTGTCTAAAAGAACCGGCTATCATCATTGCGATCTACTAAATGGTTTGATTATAAATCAGTTAAGATATATCTTAATCAAAAGATTATTATCATATTTGCGTGCACACATTTTGAGTAGATTAAGCATGTAATTTCGCACTTCATGCGAAATAAGGGATGAGTTCATTTAAGCAAAAATGTTATTGAAAAATCAAAAATGTTACGCTTAAATATTTCCCATGAATTCAACCAATAAAATGGTAATAATCAAAACCAACAATCCAAAGTTATTTTTTATTTAAATTGTTCTGCGCAAAACATACAATTTAAAAAATGCAGCGTACAAAAGATTCTGTGTAATGGACAATCATTTAATTTTAAATTACGTAAGAGTTTTTTTTATTAATTAAGTCAATGAACTAGGTTTGCGTATGCATCAATTGAATTAAACAATGAATATATTATTTCTTGCATGTGAAATTAATTCCAAATCTATTAAAATTGATTTTATAAATAGCTTTTGATGCTTGAGATGATGTAATAACTCGTGATTGATTTTAATTGTTAATTAGGTACAAAAGAAAAATAAACAAACAAGGTAGTCAAATAAAATGATACTGTGATAAACAGCTCCTTGTCAAAATATGTTTTTATGCAATGTTCTTTCAAAACCGGTTATCCAGACAGTGTATCGTAACCACAACTAAAATGGCACGTACATTTTTCCCCATTAATTCTAATAATCATCAATCAGCTTCGCTTTTGCAAAATGTCTTCATGCACTTTTCTCAATCAAGTCCCTTCTCATAAAAAATGGCACCTGCTGCTCTGCTACTGTTACTACTACAGCTACTTATTTCCGATGTCGATCTACTTTTGAAACTTTGTAATTTTTTTGTCATACGATTTTAAATGGATTACTCTATTTACACATGTAATTATGGCTTGGCTCAATTTGCATTTTAATGCTTTTCGTCAAATTGGCTGTTAGTTGCAGCGTGCCAAATGTAAAACCACACGTTTACCTGTTGCCCCATGCTGAGGTCTGATTTGATCACCAAAAGAAAAAAACTATTTTACTACCAGAAATGACTAGACAGAACTAATTTTTTATGTCATCATAATAATAATTGATAGTGCCGGCAGCAGCTCTGAGAAATCTCACTGACTGAATGAATGCGAAAAAAAACGATTGTTGATGTTGACACAATAAAAGAATGCAAGAATGTGATACAAAAATGTTGATCTCTTTTATTATGCATGTATTTCATGTATTTGTACTACTTAGCCTATTTAATTTTCTTCCCAATATATTTATCTTCATCAATAATTTATGCAAGCGCAGTGCAAGCGACAAGCTTTCTGCATCACGCTGGCCAGGTGCCTTCAATTATTAAAATGATAAGGAAATGAATGACGTTTGACAAAGCAAAAGACTTGCCGGCTTCTATAAAATGCTGATCTTGTTTACATAATGGTTATATAGAGCAACTTTTGCTAAATTCTGTAATTGTAATGAATTTAACAATTTGCAGCAATTTTACATGTGATTACTACATTTTGTAATGGGATTTTAATCTAATTTTTTATATGACACGTGTATGCACCTATGCAATCTGTCATCAAACATGACGAATAAATTATGAGAATCCAGTAATACATACATAATTCCAAAATATTGTGCAAAGTAAAGTATGTAGTTAGTAGTTAATCTATAATAGATGTAACAATAATGACACCTGTCATCAGTTTACGAATGGACTAATCATTACAAATATATATTTTTTCGCTGTTGACCGTATTTTTTTCAACAAAACATGAAAATAATTGAGATAGGCATACAAAGCTAATCATGATAATAATTTTCGGTAAACCAATTAATAACAACTTCCTTGTATGTTCGAGAATGCTAACTGTTTAATGTGTTCATGTTTTGTGCAAAACGTAAAAGAAAAATCATTGCTCAGAATTCTAAAAATTTCTAAAGCTTCTAACTGACTGACTGACTGATTTGATCTTCCCGTGTAAAATTATTGAGTAATCTTCAAACAAAGTATAAAAAGATGAAAAAATAATTATGGTTCTTCTCATTCAAAATTTGTATGAACAGGAAGAAGCTATACTGCTACTTCATAAAGAAATAGACTAATTAGTGTTTTTTTAGCAATGGGCAAACCAAGTAATAATCACGTTGTCCCATAAATCATGAGAAGAACAACTTGTTGAATGGTAGAGATAATTATTATGGTTTTGAAAAACATTTTTGAAAAAATGCCAAATAATGATGTTCAGAGAACATTGCAATTAGTTTTTGACGCTTGTCTATCTACTATTTCTGTGCTTATCGGCAAACTCATCACCTCATCTTCTCAAAGATTTGTAATGCATTCAACCAATTCAAAATGCAAATTACAATAGCTGCGTTGCGTGTAATGTAGCTTCTAGTTTAACAAACACATGTTTGAATTCGGAGAATCTACCTACTAATTATTTGACTGTAACCGTATATATTTTAATAAAGTCGTTGTACACTTACCGTGACCACAATCCGTAACATGTTTCCTTTTTTATTCTCTGAACAATTCAGTCTTTCCAAAGAAGGACGTTGTCCCAAGGTTATATAAAATCTTTATATAAAATCAGAAAAGTAGCAAAGTGGTCTGCTACTTTTGAACACTTTTTTTACTTCTTTGGAGCACTCCACAAAAACGCGTGTGTCACTGTTGAAAGGCAGCGTCGAATTGAGCTCTCGTAACAAACGCGAGTCCCTCAACACTTTAAAAGGCTTCTACGCTGCTACGAAGGGTTCCTCACTCTTAAGAATTTTATATAATGACTTAACTTGGTTGGAGGAGGATTAATATTCGCTGCTACTTTTTATAATAGCAGCGTAATAATGTGGTGTAGTGTTCTATTTCAAATCAAAAGGGTTATAACAACAGGAGCAAAAATGTAATATAAGCGCAATCACTATATATTCTACGACCACCACAACGGCTACTGCTGCCGCTAAATAAGAAAGTCTAAAGCAAACTGGCTCATTGTTCCGTATTCCTTTCACCTTTTTATAGGTAGTACGTTAGTAAATTATGATTATGATGAGTCGTCTTACGCATATTATCAAATCACTGATAGTGGTGGTTATGCTAGTGTGTTGATGATGATGATGACAACAAAGTCTACCTTTTGCTGCATTCTATTTTGCATTGCAGGGAATCTCGAAACAAAAATTTCATTTTATTTTTAATACATTTTAATCACAGTCATCAGAAAATGCATACCTGAATCAGTTAATACCAAACAAAAGGGTTAACACACAAAACAGGTAACTAGAAATCGCTGTTAGGATGATGAATTTTTGATAAGGAAAAATATATATAAACTACTCTAAAGGTTTATGCACCCTTTTTTATTGTTGCACTATTATCACAAAAACGCAATTGCAACCTAGCACATTTGATATATTACGTTATTACGATGATACAACATCAAAGATCAAAGCGTAAGCGTCAAATGTATGGGAATTACAGACACGGTTGTTATTGTTTACTTTAAAAAGTACAAGAAGACTGGTACTAAAATTCAATGCCCTCCACCGTTGTTACTACTCTAGTTCTAGTAAAAAATATATAAGCATTTCCGTTATCTCTTTCTCTTCTTGTAACAGGATAACGATTGGTATTTTTATGCATTTTTTCCACTCTCGTTTTCAGTTCTTTTTAGATGGATTTATGTGGTCATTGTTGTTGTTAAACTGCCATATTCTTGCTTTATTGGAAAAAGTGACACTGTTCGTGTGACAATGCATTTTATAAGGTTATTATTATAAGATTACCATTAAAATATTATTTTATTTGATGATGTGACATTTTTTCATAGTCGTAACAATAACAGATTATTATTAATTGCCACAAGGAGATAAGTATTTTACAATCAAGCAAAGTAATTAAATGACATTCGAAGTTACCGTTTGATTGACAATGTTATCTTTAACTTCAAGGTTTGCTAATAATAGTCGTATATTCTTATTTAAAGTATATAGGAAATAATATGTCTGATTTTTTTAGAAATTCACAATAAATTAGTATGGGAGATGGGCAAAAGTGCATAATAAGTCGTTGGGTGGGTGGTGGGAGTATAATTTTCAGGTACCTTTAATTTCCTTTATAGTATAATTCGCATGCAAATTCAGAAAATCCATTAGTCATCCATTCATTAGTACACTTTGTAGAAATCGATTCCTGTTAATTATTTCATAAAACGTCTGTTTTTCAACAATCTCAAGTTTAATCTTGTCACGTAATTAGATTGATATGGTTGTACAGATATATATATGGGATGCAATGCTGTCTTGCTAATTATTTATCAGGAAAAATTATTAGAAATACCTAATAATCAATTTCCAATTAATATTAATATGCGACTATGACTGTTGTGCTTTGTGGGATGTGATGACTGTTGGGTACATTGACTTGACTAATGGATAAGATTAGAATAGTTCACAGACAGCAGCAGCAGTGCAGCAACGTTGCACTGTAATTTACAATTTGCAGTTGCACCCCAACAGTAGTAGTAGTAACTCAATTGAAATCACAGCCCTTTTTGCTACTATTCAAGTAAGGTTGTGTAGTAAAAAAAGAGAAAATGATATACTGACAATAACTCAAGGCAGCGTATAAGAAAAGTAGTAAAGTTATATGCATGAAGAATATATAGCGTCAACAAAATCTATTTATGGCCTTAGTCCAAAATGCCAATAATGCCAAATCTGGGAATCAATCAGTTAAATATTATGTAATAAAACTGGTCTGTAAACTGTACACAAAAAAGCACTACTTGTTATACTCTCGTTTGTTTTTTTGCATAATAGTGGGACATGAGTTGAGACGCTGATCTGATGACGAAGCTATGAAGAAGGTGATCTGATATGATGCAAGGACCCTAGACACGCCTTTTTGTCTAAGGAAAAATTAAAATTTACTGGTTGCAACTTCACATGGATGTTATAGCTTTATATGCATAACTTCATGTATAGGTTTTCAAAACATTTCAGTTCATATTTATAGTAGATAGAATAGTTTCTTGTTATTTGAGAGATGCGACATACCAAATAACAATGAGTTGACAAGTTTTTGCGTGCAAAGTTGCAGCAACTTCAACGTGCTGCTATTAATTTTCATCTGCCCGTTTTTAGTTTTTTAAATATAATAAATATATTGATGACAATGATAAATTCGAAATGACTTTAAATTTCCAGAATGAAATTAGCTGAACAACATTAAAATCGGAACTGAAATTGCCAGTTCTTAAGTCGTATAACAATTCATTTTTATTACTTTGTACTTAGCAAATGACATTCTGAGAAAAACCTTATCTGTAAGAGTAAATGAAATTTTGAAATGATAAAAATATAATTGACACCTTTTAATTTATGCAATAACCAATTTTCTTTAAAACATTTTAATTTTGACAAATTTTTCAGAAAATTAGAATTCTTTCTAATTGAAAACTCCTAAAATAAATTGAAATACAACAGATTCTTAAGTTTAACATTTTATATTTAAGTTTCATTATTATTTTTGCAAGAAAAAGTTTAAGGTTGCATTTTGAGTAGTTTATACATACATGGCAACTTTTTATTCTCCTATTCTCATTTCATGACATTTTTTTATTGTTGGTTTACAAGAGTGTTAATGATGTAAATTGTAAGCAGAACAGCAAGGGGCGACAAAGTCCTTTTTGAAATTTTTATTTTAGTAAATAAAGATATTAACAATGTCTTGATCAAAATCTTGTTACATGATAATGATAACCTATGAATGAAGTGCTCTACATACAATTACAAACAAAAGTACAAGATGTTTTATATGCCATTCGAGCCAAATAAGGTCACACATAAATTATAAATTTTTTGGCGAGTGAGAGAGGGAGAGACGGGATACAGTTTTGAAATAGGTGAGGTGTAAAGAAAAAGAAATATGTATAAATTACACACACACAACCATACAACAATGCATACAACCAAGCGAAGCATCACTGATGATGATGCTAATATTATGCAAATGTAACAAATCAGGCAGAGAGTCGGGACGGGACTCTCTGCAGAAAAGTGAACTATATAAAAAAATGATGAAATACTTTTTTTTTACAAGAATGATACATTTAAAATTTATTAAAGCTTTTTGGACATCCTGCCCATTAAGGACCTATTCAATTTGAAACAAGTTATTATGCATTGTTGAGAAGTGGAGTGTACACCTCAAATTACAACAATCAATGTGGTCTCTCTCATCACAACAATGAATACATATTGAATGATTATACAATCTGTATACATTATTATCTCTCCATACAAAAATATTATGCAGGTGAGACGGTGACAGTGACAGTAAAAATTACTTGAGATTCATTGTAAGTAACCCGATCATCCATCCATGCGTTGCATAACCAAACCAAAAAAATTGGGATAACCAAGAAAAGAAACACACACCACAACGGACAATGTCGTCGCACAAAAGTACACACATAGATTTGTGAACAATGCCTTAAATTAGTTCATTCATTCATTCATGGATGCAGCTGAGTAGATTCAAAATTGAAAAGATACTGATACGTTCGTTTTACCCATTACAAAATTGAATTATCTTAAACGAATTGAACAAGAACAATGAGACTTTATTTGAATGAATGAATATTTAATTCAATGTGCTGTGTAATCATTTTGTGACGAGGATTAGTCACAATATTATTATCACAACAACCTTGTGGGAAGTTGCATCAGTTTTACTTTAAAATTATTTAACGAGCGGGCGGGTTTATGACTTGACTTCACTTGACTTGAAAATGGATTCAATGAACAAAACTGATGAATAATGACGAGTTGTCACTATTGACGTGTGACTGTGACTGTCAGTGTGACATTCATACTCGACATCGACATACAATTGAAAAAAAAAGATTTTTTTGAATTTATTCTGAGAAGCATTTAGTCATCTAACATTGCATTTTTTATGAACTTGTGGTATGGTGGGGCGGTCCATGGACTTTTGACGATGAGTGTCGATGTCGATATCGATACAGTAGTAATTTCTTGAAAAGTTACCTACATAACTACCTATTGAGCAAAACGAAAATGCCTACGTCATCACATCACTGTCATCGTCATATATCGTCTTTTATGATGATCATTGACCAAGGAAATGTAAATATTTCATTTCAAACGAGAATTATTTGCTAAGCACCTTTACCTTACCACCACCACTAATTCATCATGCCAGGCCAGGTATTCAGTAATAAGCAAAAGAAATACACTAAACAAAATTTTATGTTCAGCTTGATTGAATTTTATTAGGCCATTTTTTTTGTCGTTGTTGCTGCTGCTAAGCTAAGTCCTATTATGATATGATGCATGAATAGTTAAGATAGATAAATATTTCAAAAACGAAACGGCGGGTGAGAGTTGAAATAATATGTGGCATCATGCATTGCATGACATGACATGGTATGTAAATAGATGATAGATCAATATCGTCGTGGTTTGGTTTGGGAATAGGAATGTTCTATTTGAAATCTATATTGTTTTTTACTCCTGCTACGCTTTTATTATGAAAGTTATTATGCAAATGATTTTGTGCATATTTCGATTTTTGGATCTGATCTCTGTGAACACAGCAGAGCAGAGCAAAGTTGAAAATCAATTTATTCCATTACATTTTTTGTTCAATAAGAAAATGTATGCATAAAAAATACACACATTTGAAAGCAGAGGAGGAGAAGGGCTCCTTTGTGACCTAATTTTTCATTAGGTTTTTATATATTTGGTCCCATTCAATCTCTGAAAAGTTTGTTGTTGATTTCTTATTTGGTGGGTGCATGCCAATGATGTCGTATCCCAACAAAATCAAGTGTGTAATGCACTGCCATTGACTGACTTTTAAAAAATGTGCACGCTACATGTAGTTTTACCATTTGGTTGCATGCATATTATCAAATTTTTGTTTTTTGCAGTAATCCTTGCACCCGGGTGTCATGCACTGAAAATAAATCACTTTCTTCTTTTTTTAGCAAAGCTCTCTGCGTGATTGTTGCAGTTTTGCAATAAGGATGAATGACATAATGCAATTATCTTGTTTTTGACGGAAATACTTTCGTATGAAAAGGAAAAAGAAGAAGAATATACGATAATTTTTTTTACAAAAAAGATGATTATAATTATAATTCGTAATTTTTAATTATTTTATAATTGCATATTTAATTGTAAGTTATTTAATATTTTTCTTAAAAGCTACTTTAAAAGGGGAAGTGAGAGTGGAGGAGGGAATGAAAACTGCAGAAGATATTATGGCATTAAATTTACTGTATTTTATGGCGCTGTAGGCTGCGGAACAGAAAGATCAATTACCTTGTAATTAGTAATTACTCTCTAAGCAGTTTACCTGTCTAAATAGGTATTTAGCTGTCTTGTCTTCCTTTGTTCAGTCAAAAGGATTTTACAAGTTACTGCAGTTGTTGTTGTAATGTAATACGCTAGTAAACATAAGCTATTGTTTGATTTGAAATGCGAATGGTGCAAACATAATTCAAATCAAGTTCATTTAACAAAAAGGAAAGAAAAAAACTTATGTTCTTGTCTTACTACTTTATTTTATGTTAAATTGTTCATTGTTGTTCATTCACATTTGCACTTGATCGAATTCAATGATATGTTTTTTTAATCATTTATTCTACTCTGATTCTGATTTCTAAAAACGTTACCTAAAGATGAATGAGTAACAACAATAAAATATTGTACAGAAATCATTGCACGATGATTGCAATTAAGATTAGTTAAAAAATGCATTTCCCATTTTTAAGTGGTGTTTACGTGCAAAGTAAAAAAAATCTTTCAAGTGTGGAAAACATCTTTTTGAAACATAAAAATTGATTGAATTGAAATAATATTATGCACTTCCATATTGGCTCTTATGTCAGTTAAAAAATTAAAAGACAATGTTTTTTGATAAGCATATGGCAATGAGCTGATTTTTTTGCACTTGAATTGATACATTGAATTTACATATTAATTTTTACATGTTTTACAAGATTCCTTTTTTGGCTTGAACAAAAATTTCTCACCCAATCAGTTTAATACATTTTTTGTATTTTTATTGAAGAAAGACAGACGGTGGACGGGTTAAAGTATTAAAGCTCCCCACGTATTTCCCTTTTATTCGATGTTCATTCATTCACTCATTTTTGTGAAGTGTCTTGATTCATGCATGGTATTTTATTGCAGTAATTTGATAAGCGCAATTAGGTAACTTCAAATAATGCTTTTGTATTTTTCTGCACAATTTCTACTAAATGTCATAAAAAGTACTTGATAAAAGACAATGCATTTTTTAAAGTGACAATCTTACATCAAAAGAAAGTTTTTTTCTTCGTATTATTTATGCTGTAGACAAGCTTACAAGCATTTTATAGCTGCCTTTTTGTGCTAATTATTTCACTAAGCATGTAACCATAAATCTTCTCAGATTAGGTGCCTAGCTCTTCTCGACTGACTTTTAGAAGATAAAATTGAGGGAAAGGTGGCAATATTTTGAAAACAATATGACAAGACATACCATTGTTAGTATGAACGACACCTTAACAAATTCCTACTTCCTTACAAAAATTTACAACTTTGCTATTTAATAGGAGACATCAGTCACGCGTAATAGCTTATTTGTCTAATGGAATATCGAATATCCTGTGTAAATATTTTAAGCAGAGTAATAAAATGCAGAGCTTTCTATTTAGCTTCCTATCTGCCAGGCCTGCAAAAAAAGTATTTAAAATAAACTAAACTTCGTCTTAACTAAGGGTTAATCAAAACTTTCTATCAATAAATACAACGTATTTTTTTAATGCACAATAAATGTGACAATTTTTCTAATACATTCAAGTGGTTATCATTAGCTTACCAATAATCTACACAAGCTAGATTAGCAGTGCAAACAATATACTAATTTACTTTTGAACTTCCTATTGTTATCGTATTTATTATTCACATTCATTTAGGTGTACTTTTTCTCTAGTTTTTACAATCGTAAATTTTCATAAACATCAAATTTCTCCGAGAATGCAATTAAACGTTATTCAAACAATGCTAAATGCTTCACAATAATTATACAACATGTCTGTGTGTGCATCATGCATCCCCGCCTATTACATATTACACGACGAAGGATAAAGGAAACAATGCCTCTGAAATGTGCACTTTCATCAAGCTTATTAATTGCCATTTGTCTACATTTTTATTTCTTCCTTTTTTTATTTTGGCTACCTAAAGAAATCCTATGCCACCCCAAACCTACCCGTAGTACTAGTACTCTTGCTAGACAGAAACATGTTTATAAAGCAGTCATATATTTACCAAACCAAGCAGGTAGCAAACTCCGCAGTACTGAACGTACTTGAACTCCTGGACTTGGACACTATCCAAACTTCAGAGAAAAAACTAGAGCTTTCCCTTTCCCGTGCTGGAAACACAGGAAGTATTGATTTTTTCCAGGATCAGTTGTGATGCATGCAATGCAACCCGAAAATGTTTCGTTGACAAGCAAAACAGAGAAAGCATATTATGTATGCATACATGTCTATAAAATACATCCACCTATTTTGCGCTGCGAAAGCTGACACTGTCAAGTTAATGCACAACGTAACCTAAAATAAACTATTTTCAAAATCCCTTTAAATTTGCCAAACTAGTCAGGATAATTACTTTATTTTTCAACCCAATTATTTTAAGCACAAAAATGTCACAGATGAAATATTCGCGTTCATTTTCATTTTCAAAACTTTTACTATTTTTATTATTAACTTTGACAGTTTTCCATGTGTCTTGTGCTTCCTCCGGTGCAAAAATTTTGTTTTACTTTGCCTGGTCCAGTTACAGCAATAAGTTAGCTGTTTGGCCTCTAGTTGAAAAGCTTGCTGAACGAAATCACAGCATTACTTTCCTTTCTCCTCATCCCCCGACTATACCACCCATCCCCAAAGTATATGAATTCAGACCCAAAGGCCTAGTCAAATATTTCCGTCAACATGAAGACAACCTTTTCACGGAATTAATCTCTCTGAAAATCAGAGCGCACAGGGAAGGCGAGCCCTTAAAAGATCCTCGCGAAGCAATGATCGTAGAAGCTTGCGGAGTGACCTTTAAAAGTGCTGATTTTAAGCCGTGGGTCGAAGGAACCAAATTCGATTTGATTGTGATCGATAGCCCAATGAATGAATGTGGAATGGCATTGGCGTACAAACTGAAGACACCATTTGTCTTTTACGTAAGTTCAGGATCTTTGGAGCCTTGGCAAGCTGAGACTTTTGGAATAAATGATGAAAAATTTCCGGATGTCACTGTACAAGATGGACAAGTTGTTGTAGAAGGCAGCAAGCCAAATATTTGGGAAAGGCTTGTCCACAATTTACAACCAGTTTGGTCATACTATACGAGAGCTTACTATTTGTTGCCGAAAATTGAGAAAGTATCGAAAAAATGGTTGGAACTTCCGACAATTCCACTTTTAACCGAGTTCGAGAAAAATGCAAGTCTTGTGCTTTTTAATGGTCATACAAGCGTGGAGGCTGCTAAGCAGATACCTCCGTTTTTCGTGCCAATTGGAGGGATGCGGTGTGCCTCCGCAAAGGAAAATGTTTCAGATGTAATTTTTATTGAGAACTTTCATATATCAATATGCATGTTATATGTATAGTGTGATAAAGGCATAAATTAAATTTTTGTCGCATTTTTATTTTAAAATTTACAGGATTTGGCCAAATTTCTAGCTGAAAAGTGTCAAGACGGCTTCATTTACATTAACTTTGGAACTATGGTCGACTTTTACAAAGCACCAGATATTGTGATCACCAAATTTTTCGATGCCCTTCGAAATGTCAATATACCTATTTTATGGAAGTGGGGATCGAAAGCTATGCCAGCTAATGCACCAGAAAATGTATTTTTTGCAACTTGGATTCCACAAAATTCCGTTTTGAGTAAGATAATTCATCAGACCAGTCTAGAAAAATAATGATATCTATCCTTAATTTCGTATGTCTTTTATTGATTATTTCCGTGACTTTACAGGTCATCCAAAATTAAAGGTGTTCATTTACCACGGAGGTCCCTTAAGCACACAAGAAGCAATATACCATGGCGTACCAGTTATCGTGTTTCCTCTGACCATTGAAGGCGAACGACAAGCAAAGCTTGTCCAACAATTCGGAATTGGAATTAAATTGGAAATTGCTCTTTTTACCCAGTATGAATTGACCACTTCAATCCGGAATATCTTCAAAGACAATTCGTAAGTCTTATTAAAAAAATTTTAACAGTAAAAAGTAGCTAAAGAAATAATTACGCGAATCATTTTTTGAACGACCTGTATATAATGTATAGATACAGGAAAAAGTCCATAAAACTGGCTGGACTGTACAAGGACCGCCCTATTGACTCCAGAACCACGGCTGTCTGGTGGATTGAATACGTTCTGAGGCACAACGGTGCAAACTTTTTGAAACCCCAGTCAACCATGTTGAACTGGCATCAGAGAAGGCTGTTGGACTCATGGGCACTTATAATTGTTACACTGATTGTTAGCTATCTTGCAATCGTAAAGTTTTTCAAATTCATTAAAAAATCGAGATCACAAAAAAGCAAAGCTCATATACAAGCTCAAGGGGTCAAGAGACCTCAGGCTCCTTATTTGAAAAATAAAGATAAGCTTTCGTAAAGTAAAACGTAGTAAAGTTATTTACTCAACATGTTTCGATGAAGCACATCTGAAGATGGAATATGGACGCTCCAAAGAAACTGAAACAGATATGGGAATAACTGGACTAAATTAAACAACTGAAATTTAAAGGTCTACTTTTACAATTTTGATATGCGTTATACGTTACATTTCATTTATGTAATAACAAAGAATTGATGATGGCACATGAACATTTTAAAATACAAGACCAGATTTATTAGTAACTTTGGCTTGCGGCATTCTATAATTAAATAAATTACTTCATTATTGTTGAAATACTTGGTAATGCAATAAATAAATCACAACTTTGTCTTACTTTTTTATTCGTGGTTTTTTTATTACATCTACATAATTCGCAAAATACTCCGTGAGTTTACATTAAATAGACATATCAACATTGATAAATGGAACATATAACAAAGTGTAAAGTGCATGTAAATATATATAGTATCTTAATGATTTATATTAAAACAATGGGATAATGTGGTTATGATGATGATTATCAGTAGCAATTTTTAAAGCGTGTCATACATACAGGTACATACATTGTCACTAGGTATTACAATTTGATTTTGAAAAGTGATGATGGTGATGGTTGTCTTATTTCACATAATAGTACAACTTGGATTACTGTGAGGGTGATGGGAGGCATTGCTGACGAAACCGCTGCCAGCACTGCTACTTATTCCCATCCGCAGACCCAACATTGGAGATCGAAACACGTGATCACTGTACTTGCGCTTTTCCCTTTTACTAGAATTACCCATCTTTTTCTTCAAAATCATATCACAATTTTCCAGATCAGTCTCTTGCAAAATGAAATCTTCGATTGTGGACCCAAACACCCCGTTCCAAAGGGCCTCAATGGCCGTTAGTGGAATCTGCAAAAACATTTCACAAAATTTAAAATAAATTAAGGGCACAGATAATTTAAAAATTATTTTTTCCATAGTTTTCATAAACGAACAACTAACCGATCTCCCCGAAACAAGTAAGTTGCCGTCAAAAAAGTGGAAAGATTTTAATCGCATGTGACGGAATGCATGGATAAAACTCATCTCTGTTATGTTCACCTCTCCTTGGTCAACGTAGAGATAGTTTATGATTGACAGTTTTCTCATATCTGCAAAAAATAGTTAAAATATGTCAAAATAACTCATTCAACGAATTGCAACATTTAATATTTTGTGAAAAAATTACATTGCAACTTTAAAATTTCGGCATTCAAAGGATTATCCCCCAAAATCCCCCGATCCGTCAAATTCCTACAATTCGCCAAACTCAACTCGACCACATTTCCTGCCAACTCCCACAACCTTAAAAACTGGTCATCCTCCCCCTCCCAATCCTTTATATGAAGTACCCTCAAGTTAACAAAGCTAGTCACCAAGTCCAACGGACTAATATTGATAGGAAATACGACAGGCGGACCAGGTTGATAAGTTATCCTTAAGCTGTACACACTGGGTCTCCTCACTTTCCCCAGTCGGTGAACAAACAGCTCCATACTCTTTTGACTCTTTCGAGAAAACTTGAAATCGATTTCAACATGTCTTAATTTAGGAAAAAGCGGCATTTGATAACTATTGTTATCAATTTGGAATGAGGGATTGACAAAACAGATACTTTGAACGTTTGGCAAAGGTGCTCGAATAATTGTATCAGTGATTCCTTCCAGAGATCCAATGATATCCAGCATGTCGAGACTATCCACAGGTAAGCTTTTGAGAAATGCTGATCTCACGTTTAACAGCACAGTGCCCGATTCCCTACAAGTTTCCGCTAACTTCAGGAATATTTCGTCTGTGAGACCGTAGTAAGGTACTGTGATACATTTGAGGCGCCTTGATTTAATGTAGCTAACCAATGGACAGACAACATGAGTCATAAAAGCTTTCCCATAATCGAACCCTTTCATTGGCTGGTAATCATAGCTAAACTGAGGCACTGTCAAAGTTTCCAATTCTGTGCAACTTGTCAAAATCCTTTCAAAGAACTCCATTTCTGTCAGTGGACTATCCCGACCGCCTCTAAATCTGTGGACATGAAAATGCTTCATATTCTTCCAGTTTGCTAACAAGTTTCTTCTCAGTACTGCTGGTATGAGGGTCTCAAAGCAAAGTTGATTGGATTTTATGGATTCCAAATTAGGACAACTGGAAAGTATTCTCAGTTCATGATGAATTTTTTCATGTGGCCAGTTGAACTCCAGCAAACGAATGGTTTCGCTGTAAAGGGAAAGGAACTTTTTGATGTCAGAGTCGCTCACACATTTATATTTCTTGGAAAAAATAAAGTGGTTCCAGGGAACAGGATATTCTCCATTTGTAAGAGAACATGTCAAAATCTCTGACATCCGGGTTTCTCCATTGATAACGACAGGAAATATGCGTAGGAATTCTGGTTGTTCGATCCATGACTTTGTGGTTTTTGAGACCAGGCGTAAGGTTTTCAAACTGAAGATATCCAGTTGTTTGAGAAGTACCTCAACAACCTGTTTACATGTGTGCACAAAAGTTATACATTTTTATGTATCACTTTGTGATTAATGTATAATTAAAGTATGTACATTTTTATACCAGATAGGGTAGTCTCCTTGAAAGGACACTGTTGACATTTTCAGTATCTTCACTGTCCATGATGTTTCAATACGAAAAAAATCTTTTGTGTTGAAAATTAAGTAAATGACAGTACTAAAATAACAGTGCATTCAGCAAGTAAAACCATAGCTTGCTGCATCTTTTTTTTGTTCTCAAACTGATTAGTGCAGTCCACGTGCACTAATTGCACATTAAGTTATCTTCTCACAACCTTTTGACCTGTTAGTGTTGCTATCTTCCTTGTTCGGTGCAGAATTTGCGCCTTAATTTCACATATTCACACAACCAAGCTCTAAAACAAGCAAACCAAAGTCACCACAAGAAAGAGCTGATATTTGCAATGTTATTGGTTTACGCATGGGCTGTTATTGTGTGAATATGTGTATAAACTTCAGAAGATCGGACTCTTTTCAGATGATCATCATCATGATCATGATGATGGGCTTGTGTAAAAAAAAACATCTTGATCTCTAGCTTGCAGCTTGGATTTCCTAGTTCCTTGATAATAAAGCGATGTTTTTGTACACAAGAAAGATGTCAATGAAAATAGGTATTGTGTAACGTTACACAAGTGAAATGTCCATTCATGCTTTGTGATGAGGTTTGCATTTATTTGACATTCATCTTCAATTTAATTAGTACTGAAGTTCCTTATAACTAATTTGTCTGCACTTAAGAGGTTTTTAATCAAGAATCACATTAAACTTGATTTTTTTTGTGCGAGACCTCACTACTTGGTTTTAAAGCTATTTTATTCATCATGAAACACATGCGATATTGATTTTTCACAATACGAAATGCATTTTTAAAAGTTTGCATGAACTTACATTAGACGAACCGACGTAAGTAGACATATAAATTGACTAATTTAAGTATTGGGGTGAATCGAGAATTCGCTTTGTCAGAACTGTCAGCTATTGAATAACACATGCACATTTGAATACTGTTTGTAATGTCTGTCCCATCGTCTAAACAAAGTTAGATCTTAGCATTAACAGACCAATTGCAAAGATTTATGTACAAAATTATAGTAAAACATGCAGTTGTAGTCGTAATTTGCCTCTGTTATCTGTTGACGGCATTTAGTGTAATATAGGTTAGGTTAATGCTTTGAATCAAAATAAAATCCGACTAGAATTCGAAAGTATCCAAAACCCTACATTTAATTAGGTCAAAAGCAAGGAATGAACTAGACTTAATAAAGATTTAGTGTATTTTCTTTTGCGAATTGGTAGACGAAAACGATATTGTAGCGGCTTGCAACCTACATCGAATTATTGGCTTATGTGAGTATTATTGTCTAATGGGAGATTCGAATGTTACGTCGGAAGTACTTGAATAATGTTGATATCCAGTCTAAGCAGTAGTCAATTGACTGATACATGTTGTAAATAGTTAATTTCTGAAATCACAGAATCTGGAAAACTCCATCACTATCACACGTGATACCATATTCATGTTATGAAACAATTAGACAATGAGTAGATCGTAACAATGATTTATACAAATATATTATAGTTTATTACATGATTACATTAAAACAATCAGTTTTAAGCATAAATTGTATGTGCAAAGTACATAATAATTGAGCTTCGATATTACATTTAAGGTTTATAAATAAATATATTTCATCAAAATGTGTGTTAAACTATATATTTAGGCACGATAAAAAGGTAGACAAACTTTTCCCATGTAATATGCAAAAAAAGAAGATTTTTATGATTTTACTTATAGCTTGTAACTTCCCACGAATTGTCTGTCTGCTTTTTCAGTTTATTGGGTTGTACATGGTCCGTTTCCATTTAAAACTTTTCAACCGCAACCAACATCACATAACACCTTTCACAGCAATCTTTTGAGGTAGGCGAGTAGGATACCATTAAAATTGGTACCTACGTGTAAAATCCTACGAAGCATTTTGATGGCCAAGGTCACGATTCCATTGAACTGCAAGTACAACGTACATGAATTGAGTATAACAAACTTAAAAATCACTCTTCATTTACGTTTACTTAAGACAAAGACTAGTAATCAATCAATCAATATAATTTGGCGCAAACTTTTGCGTACCTGTAAAGATGCTGGTGAAGGATAAAATTTAGTGAATTTTTCACATTTGGAAGACTGATTGAGCACCGGGCCGAATACAGGGTCTGTGAATCGTCGATTTTGGCAAATAAGACGCCAGTTCCATCCGCATTGATATCCATTTTAATGATAGCTTCTGTTACTTCCTTGATCTAACGAAAGAAATTAAAGCATTCCGAATTAACCAATTAATTAGCAGAAACAGGAAATTACACAATTTAAAATAGAACGTAACTCACCAAGAAAACTATGCAAGGCAAAAAGTGTATTTCCTTATCGATGGTCAGTAGAAAGAAAAAATCTTCAGATTTATGGGAAATCTCTTTCCTTACAAGCTTGTCAAACAAAGAGCCACGCGACACCGAATAACCTAGTCGAACTAAGGCCACGTTAAGACTGGTAAACAAAAGTGTTACGCTGCAGAATGATATTTTATAGAGAAGTTTTTTAAAGTCAAGCAATAACACTACATTTTTTTCTTCTGAAACGCCAAAAAATTCAATACACTTGATAATATCACATGCGTAAATATAAATAATTAAGTGTATACGCGACGACAATGCAATTGACGCAGGTTCTCAGCACTCCGAAAATCGGAGAGTAAACTAAATATGTATACATACTACATACATATTATATAACGCCCCATGTATAAACTGTTCTCATTATGGCGTATTGCCAATTTGTTAAAAAGCTTACGTTCATGTTCATTTCATTGCAAATAAAAAATGTATGAAAAGAAAAGACTCTCCTAAGATTCAAAATGAATATGGATTAAGATTATGCTCTTCTTCGTCTTATAAACATAAATAATATAAAAACCTGTAATCAAATCCAGTGACTACTGAACTGATATGCAGTGGCTTTCTACGCGTATCGATTTTCTTGCTGCTTTTCTTAGCTTGCAAACAAAGCTCTACTTTTATTTTTGGCCAGATTCCATTTAATTAGGCCAATAGATTCGCTTAAATGTTTCCTCGCCACTTTGTCTTCTGTTTTAAATTTTTTTTGACTGCATCCGCATCTCAGGAAAATGCATCGTGAATAACCATAAATCTTGACAAGTGTCGGGGGAAAGCATATTAACCTAAACGTCTGCGCAGTTTAGATAAATAAAAATAACACAGAAACTTGGGTAAGGTTAATGTAAAACTTATTCAGACAATTAAAAACGTGTTAATTTTATGGTGTCGGTGTCATGCGCTAATTTACATTGTACCACTTTTTCTGAAAAGCAATTATGAGACAGGTCAAGAAATTTTAAAATCGGTTGATGTTATTCTTTCAATTCAGTGTACTAATTTTATTCGCTATTTAATTCGACTTATTTAAGTAAAACGTAAAAACAGATATGATACATAATATATATACATACATAGCGTCATCTGCTACCCCATTTGCTCCGTTAAAAAATTATAGCACAACGGAAGACTGAATTTAATTAATATTCAATTACGATTATATAACACGTGACAAAATTATTTGCTCATTAATTTTTAAATGATGCGAGAACTTTTAAATATAATAAGCCGGGATTGTACAATTTACAAACAAACGCGCATTATTTTTTACAAATCGTGTCTACATTTTAAGCTAAAATTAGCTGCGTAAATTGTAAGCAGCGTCTGCACTTATCCTACTATATAGGATAATTGCAGCTATTTTAAATCTGCAACTATTTTGTGTATAAAACAGACTTAAATCGATTCCATATCTTTCGTTCAATAGACCGTTCAACAACAGACAACTAATAAACATTAAGAGAAACAAGGAAAAAGCGCAAATAAACATTGGTTTGTCCTTCTCTTTTTGATAATCCTCTTTTCTTTAAATCTCTGTCTAGCTCGTCCCATATTTTATGTGTGTCAGATCTTCCGAATTCCAAGTTCAAGTAGTGCATGCATAACTAACATTTAATTGATAGCACATATTTTTATGTTGTTTGAATTGTTTCGTAATGTGTACATTATGTCATATGACCTCCAAAAATGTCGTTGAATTTTCCCTTGAATCATTATAATTATTAGAAAAGACCGAAATGCAAACTTTTAGCGTGTCTATTCATACATACCTATATATAATTTTTTTGCAGTCGCTTGCCAGCCTTTTAAAAATAAAAGACTAAAACGTTGGAAAGATAATGAAGTCTGTAATTTTGATTGCGGAACAAGCCCCGGGTGTACTGCAGCAACAATCGGAATCTTGCTCTTGTTGCTGTTTTTGGTAGATTGCTTGGGAGGATGATTTTGATGGTGATACTTCGTCTTCCTCGTCGCTACTGCTGCATGGTTGTTTCAGAATCAGTTGGAACACTATTTTCGTCACAGTGTCAAAATCAAGGACGCCGGATCCTATATAAAAAATAAAGTTTATTTACTCACAAAGGCAGAAAACAATTATTTTATTGTAACGGATTACACGTGGCTTGAGAAAGATAAATATACATGGTTGTCAGACAGGAAGAGGACAAAGGACAAATGAGTTTAAAAAATGTATATGCCAACAACGCCATTATTCAATCGGAATGTAAAGCTTCTTATATAATTTGTAAAATTCACTATTCAATTGATTTTATTTTATGGATTTTTTTATTACCGCTCTTGTTATTTTGAGAGATGATTCTGCTGAGAACATTTTCATCCACATTCAATCCAGGGCTGAGTTGTGTAAGTAGAGAAGGAAGTTGCTCACTGGATATTCCGCCTTGTCTTGAGCAGCCCAGTAGTTTTGTCATCCCTTTTTGATTACAAAGAAGAATTATATATATTTTTTTAAATATTTGTAAAATCGCCATATTTAAAGACGCTTTTAAACAAAGTATAAAATATACATGTAAACTTACATTTAGGACGTGTGCAAGTATCCTTTTCGTTCTCCTATTTAGGATTTTAGGATTAACAAAACACAATTAAAACTTTATCATAACTAAATCATGAATTTAGATTCAAATTTTAAAAGAAACTTACCATTCTAATTTATGTTGTAATTCTGTGTTGTATGTATTCTTGTATTTCAACACTCACAATTTAAAAACTTTTGTTTTCACTTTTCTTATAATAATCTAATAATATATTTCTTTCTACTTCTCTTCTTAAACAACAATATCCAACCGGCTTCAACTTCAATTTAAGTAGTTTTTCGTTTTTACAAAAGCGAAAAGACTCAAAACACACCAAACCGTATATTGATTTCCTAATAACTCTTTCTATTTATTGCATCTTGTTTTCTGACATGATCATAATCAGTTCAAAGAACTAAGAGAAATGCCCTAATGATTCAGTGCACTGCCTTGTACGTAACCAGCTATTTATGATGATCATGAGAAGATATTTTTTGGAAGTTGGAAGTACGTTCAACTGTTCATTACGCATGGGAAACGCACGCATATATTATGCACACCACACCACTATTCAAAAGCAAACGCAGTTATCCCTGCCAAGTCAACCCTTCCTCTTGGCTAGATTTTTGTAGGCGTTTATTTTTGTCCTGTTCTTCCGAGAGAGTTTCAGCGAGGGACAGAGAGAGATTATACTCTTCCGGGATAGCACAACAAATACAAGTAGACACACAAAAAACGTTTATATTTATAAAAAATCAGAGAGATAGACTTTTGTTATCATATCGCTTCGTCATTTTATAATACAGAAGCCACGACGGCTCTGCTGGAAAGCATAACAGTCAGGGTAAAACGATGGATGAAGTCGTTATGTTATATCCTTGCCTAATGACAAGTAAGTAAAAAACTTCCTGTTTGTATTTGGCATGCTCTAAAAATATTGAAAGTGTTCATTTTTTACTTCCATCAACTTTCCTATTTGTTTCAATAGCATTGGTTTTATGTAAACTTTGAATACTAGGGTAAAAATCTGTGTTTAAAATAGTTCAGCAGTGTAACGTGTGTGTAGACTCGTCATCCTAATCATTCTTTCATGCTGTTGGACTTATCGAGGACAAAAATATTATTTTTATGATTATTATCATCGCTCATCTCATCATTAACATTAAAATACATGCATGCATGTTATACGATACGTGATGTAGCTGAAGTAGCCAGTTTAGGTACTATTGCAAAAAATACAAATTGCAGCAGCCTTCTACTATTGTGTAATGGGATGAGATGGTATTGGAGAGAGTAGGGATAGGGATGTGTGAAAAAATATTATTTACATTGGCTTTTTATCACTTATTTTAAAACTAATGTTTACAGTCCAAAAAATTATCGCAATCAATAAAATAAAAAGGTCAGTCAGTCAAGTCAGCAAAAAAACGAGGAGTCAGTCGATCGATCGCATAATTTCATGCAGATAAACAAAAAATATAAATAAAGATTGCAACATTTGGACATTGGAAGACGCAGGTCGGATGAAGGATGTTTGACAAGACAAACTAAACAGTAAAATCGATTTCCATTTTCCCAAGGTGCATTACATTATATACCTTTAGATTTAGTATATCGAAATCACCCAGTATTTCATGAAAGAACCTCGAATAAAAATGATCATGCATTGGAATTTTAATCAAAAAACATTTAATTATAATATGTTAAAATATACTCACTAAAACGTTATCATTATCTCTTTCTCTGTAAATATTATTCAATAAATAATTTTATGATGGATGGCTGCACACAATTTGTGTAATGCTTGGCATGTGGCATAATTTTTTTTGAATTTAGTTCGAAGAAAAAAGTGAAAATTTCTTTAGAATAGGGGGTTCAACGACTTTCTGACCTGTTATGAGATGATATTTGGTATACAAAACCTCATCTCATATCCCGTCCAAATCTCATATCATAAATTTCATATACGACACGACAAGGAAAGATAAAAAATATTTATAAATAGAGAAAAGATTTGCTAGCATATCGGTTACAGACGTGATATTACATGTAAAAATGTGTAAAACTTAACACTTCTGTATACATTATAAAGCCATCACCATCACCGTCACGGTAATAATTAGTTTGAGCTGTTGAGAGATCCGAAAAATGAATAATGGCAAAAATAGATCTTCCAAAAGAATTTTAAAAGTGGCTCATGTGCAGAATTTCGGCTGAGCAATAAAGGGAGAGATGATCTTTCATTTTTCAAAAAATCAGTGAAGTATGCATGTATGCATTGCATAACAGTGAAAGATATGCTGCTAAGCACTAGTCTCATGTGAAATTGCAAGCCAAGAAATAAGATATGCGAACATTCATAATGACATTTTTACTGGGTTGGGTACAGAGCATGAAACATAATATTTTACAAAAGCTTTGTGAATTTCAAAACTATTTTATTTGACCAAATTCTGGAGAAATAGTACAATTTGAAATGAAAATCGACTAAGTTGGAACAACAGGTAGAACGATCGCTAGCTTTTTCCTAAGCTCACCAAACGTTCGATTCACAACCTGGAAGTTTGATCGCCACATCTTGTTTGTATCATTGAGCTTATCGATACGGGCTTTCTGTTCTGTTATTAGTACTTCTGAAACAAAAGCCTGTAAATTGGTTGCTGTTATCATGTCTGAATTTTCTTTTACAGTTTTTTCAACGGATGTCATCTTATCTTCTACAGCTTTCAATTGTTTCTTCAAGGATTTAATGTCATCGTCGTGGGCAAGCTGCTGAATCAGTATGTCGGTTATGATGCCATCGATTTGCCTTTGTTGTTTAACTGTGAAGTCATAAAATATAAACTTTTCACATAAACATCAAATGGTAATTCTAGATTCGGAAATTTGGATTAGAGGTTATGATTCAGAAAAGAAATGAAGATTATAATGGTAAAAGTACAATTTGATGATATTTAAATATCAATTTACCTAATGTTGAATTTAATGATTTCATCATGGATTCTAGACGACTAAGGACTTCAAGGGACTCCAAAATTTGTGCCCTTGAAATGTTACAGAACATGAAAATAAAGAAACCGATAATCTTAAGATACCCCATAGTTTAGAATTGAATCAGAATGTAGGAAGGACTGTTTTGTAAAATATATAGGTTAACAGATATTTCAGTTTTCACTTATGACTGTGCGTGACCTATGCAAAATTAGAGCAAGTAATTCTAATAGCGATTTCAAGTTACTTGTATGATAATTATTTGGTTTCGAGCTGAATATTACTAAATATTCCAAATTCCATTACATTGTTGTGATCATTATCAGTGGAGACATTGTTATGATTGTCTCTCATATAATTATTGCAACAAAAAATACATTGTTGTTGTTATAAATTACTACTGCATGTAGACACAGCAAGCAGAATTTTATTTTCTAATTTGGAAGTGAAACTAAAACAGGAAGGAGATAATTATCATGCATGTCAGTCAGTGGGTGGTTTACAATTTAAACTTGAAATTCTTTCAAAATTGCAACGCATTGTAATTTGCCTGACGCAAATACATTGATTACTTTAACAAATGGAAATAAATTAGTCAATATCATTACTCTTCTTGATATAGTTTTACTAAAAAGCTTTAGAATTAGTAAACCAGGATGCACATTTGGCTACATTTTACTTATATTTTATGTACAGGATTAAATTTTAAGATAAAATCCACATGAGCATGCTTCTGTTCCATGTTTTAGCTATCCATCCAGACATTAAGATGTGTGTAAATTAATTTATGATAAACTCCATCACATGCGAAACAAAATAGTTACAATTCGTTATTTGTCACCATTCACCATCTCAATATGCTGAGATAAATAAATTTCTTTGTTCACCTTATGTTATGTGGCAACAACAACGACATGTTTGATACTATTCTCTCTCACATCACGAGAGTTGATTAGATATTGATGTATAATTGCAAAAAAACTATAAGTATACCTATATGACTTATATAAACTTTTAAGTGTCACTTGAGCATGTGTTAATCACCAGTATAATTAACCCGGACGAAACGCAAATAAGAAAATAAAATCAATCTTATCATTCTTCAACCAAATCCAATGAAATGGAATAACATGTCAAATACAAAGGTATACAGCATTGTTACTTCAACAGAATGTTCGAGAAAGAAAATACAGCGAACATAACCAATACAATGCATTAACTGAGCAATCAGTTAATAACTGATTAAAAGGTCGAATTTTGAAAAAATGCCACAGAAATCGGTTATCTATCAGATGAGTAAACACTTTGAAAATGTGATGTGATGATTCCCATCGAAAGCAAGTATGGAATTTATTCAAGATTATGTTTTGTTTGTCATGAATTAAACTTTAAATATAAATACGAAACTTTTACGCATTCAAAGTTTAGTCAACTCATTCGCTTTTTACGCATCCACAAACTTAAAATTAAGCTTTTAAGCGTTTTATTTCCTACATTGTACATACACTAATTTCTGCAGAATATTTCTGAGATCAGAATGATTCAACGGAAAACAGTTATATTAATTTTTACCAGTTTGCTACTAATATTTCCCCAAATTAATAGCGAAAAAATTCTTATTTTCCATCATGTGGCAAGTTACAGTCATCGCGTAGTCACTTGGCCTGTAGCAGAAGCTCTTTCAGCCCGAGGCCATGAAGTTACTTACATTGCTCCATACTATCCAAAAGAGCCTAACCCAAACATTACCGAAATAATTCCAGTTAAACTTGTAGACTATGTGGAAGAGTTCCTAAATCAGAAATTCGAAATCAACCTTCGAATTGAAAATAAAATGAGTCGGATAATTGACGAAGCTTTCACATTTGGCCATGACGCTTGCGAAGCTCTTTATACGTCACCAGAGTTCAAGGAGTGGCTAAAGCACAATAAGAAAATGGACTTGGTTATTGTGGATAATTGTCTACCTGAATGTGGGGTTGCTCTGGCTCACAAATTGGGCGCAAAGTATATAATTTTTAGCACTGTAGCTGCCATTGGATATGAATATGACGCGTTCGGTTATGTACCCGAAAGTTCGGCTGTTCCAGAACTGGAAATAAATCCCCCGATTCCTCCTTTCAGTTTTTTTACTCGTGTGTCTAATACGTTAACGTCCTTACATTTTCGTGCATGGCACTATTTTTATTCCCTCAAAATCGACAAATTTATCAGAAATTCCCTTGATTTTCCTAACATGCCATTTATCGGAGATCTGATAAGTAACGTGAGTTTGGTCTTTTACACTGGAGACATGTTTTCCGATTATCCGAGAGCTCTACCTCCAAATTTTGTAAATGTGGCTGGTACACATTGCAAAGAATCGAAAAGAGATTTGCCTGAAGACATTAACAATTTTATAATGAATGGTACTTCTGATGGATTCGTTTACCTCAGTCTAGGATCACTTGTGGTCTCTTCTGATTTACCAGAAAATCTTAAACAAGTTTTCTTTAAAACCATTGAGTCGTTTCCTAACTTGAAATTTTTGTGGAAGTGGAACGGAGAATTTCCGAAAAATATCCCAGATAACCTCTACTTAGGAAAGTGGTTTCCACAAATTGATATTCTGGGTAAGTGGGAAATGGTCTACATTTTAGAGAGAATTATTTCAGTTGGTTGATTACAATATTGTCCTTTTAACATTTTATATTCGATTATAAATTCTTGTAGCACATGCGAAAATCAGAACATTCATAACACAAAGTGGGCGTCCTAGTACACTCGAAGCTATTTGTAATGGAGTTCCTTTGATAAGCTTTCCGATTCTCGTAAGTTCTTGTAGCCACTGTATTTACATTCGATATAAATGCAAACTGCAATACAAAATGCAATACAAAATGCAAAATGAAACACAGTATGATATTATGAAGATTTTTATGATGCCCCGATGACAGATGAAATCTAGAAAATAGTGTTCTTCGAAATAATTCATTCAAAAATTCTTCGATGTTATTTAAATATTTAAAGGGGGATCAAGATTACAACGCCAATCGACTGCATCAAAGTGGAGCAGCAACTAAAATTGAAATTGGAACGGTTACAGTTAAGGAATTTCAAGATGCTATCAGAAAAACTGTTTATGATCCAAGGTACTTTACTAAAAATGTAAATCTGTCTACTAAACTTGATTGTATTCTAAAATTTCTATACATTTTCTAGAGAAAAACAGAAGATAACTAAGATTCAAAAACTCTTTCGTGACCGACCAATGAGTCCTGTGGATACTGCAGTTTGGTGGTCAGAATATGTGATGAGAAATGACGATACGTCACATCTTAGACCTGCTGGACACAACCAAAATTGGTTTATTAGACGGCAGATTGACGTTTGGGGTTTTATATCGATATGTGTCTTCCTTGTTACAGTTATCCTTTCAATTTTATTGACAAAAGTTATCAAACAATTTTTTAATGAAAATACTAAGTATAAAAAAATGTAGTTTAAGCCTGCAGCTATGAAATAAGAAAAAAATGATAAGACTTGGTATACTTTTTTAACAAATAACTTTTTAACTATGATTTTTGCAGTATTTAAAGTTACTTTTCAGAAAACTATCTTTAATCAAACTTATAGTAAATTGTGCTGATTTGAATTTTGTAATTTCTTCGTCACGACTAGATAAGTAATTTACAAAATACTTTTAAAAAACCTTATAAGTCATTATAGAAGTAAAACTATTATCTGTCTGTCTCGATTTCATTGTCATCTGTCATCGTGCGTTACAAAACAGCTTACATGGTTTTCATGCTTCATCATTATATATATTTAACTGCTTAAAACTAACTAATTAACTGTAATTCGATATATCTATGTTCGAATATTGCTTTAACTGCGAGGATAAGAACGTATGATTCATGAATATATGAAATGCATCTACTTCAATTAAAGTTTTTCAGTCCATACACTTTTATTGCATGGTTAATTAATCCCGAATTCCACCCCATTTTAACTCTAATCACGAACATCATTATTTTTATCATTTTTAACCACAGGTAATGAAATACTTGTTTTTAAAAGAAAGTACCAAAAATACAGCATAGCATACATTGAAATTCACTTTAAGCTTATCATATCATAGCTTACGAAATTATTTTCAAATCATTGAAATGTGTTATCTGACATGTGCGTAAATAAACGTTTGAGATATTGTATAATATTTGAATTACATAAATCATGCATGCAAAATGCACACGAAATGCTATGTTATTCGACAACGCTAATTCAAGTTCAAGTGCAATTTAGAGTATTATCAGATCCGTCAAATATTGCTACCGCATTCATAAAACACTTCAGCTCCCCGGTAGACAGGGTTCTCAGTCTGTAGAACAATTTGTAAAGAAAAATTTCAGTGTTTTAAACATCTTTGGTAACCTTGTATTCTAGAATTATCCACAAGAAAATTTTCACGGCAAAAATGATCCTGCGACTAGCTTCGATTCTAGCATTTAGCCAATTCTTTTTGATTATTCCTAGTGGCCACTGTGAAAATGTTCTATTTTTTCACCACGTAGCCAGTTATAGTCACATCGTTGTCACTTGGCCACTTGCAGAAGCCCTTTCAGCTCGTGGCCATAATGTCACCTATATTGCTCCTTACCACTCCAAAGAACCGAATCCAAATATCACCGAAGTCGTTCCAGACCAACTCATAAACTGGGTTAATAAAGTTTTAAATCAGGAATTTGATATAAACTCCAGAATAAACAATACAATGATTCGAATGATTGATCTAGCCTTCATGGTTGGCTATGATGGCTGTGAAGCCTTATATACTTCCCCAGAATTCAAAGCGTGGATAAAACAAAATCCAAAAATAGACATGGTTATTGTGGACAACTGTCAGCCTGAATGTGGAGTCGGTCTTGCAAGTAAACTGGGTGCAAAATATATGATTTTCAGCACAGTTCCAGCCATACCATACGAATTCGATGCTTATGGTTACGTTCCTGAAAGTTCAGCAATACCCGAATTTGAAGTTGGTCCCCCAATGGCACCAATGGGGTTCCTAACTCGAGTATCTAATGCACTAACATCTCTGATGTTCCGTGCAAGACATTATCTTTATTCTATTAAAATTGATAAATTTATTCGAGAAGTACTTCAAGCACCAGACATGCCATTTATTGCGGATTTGGTCAGCAACGTTAGTTTAATCTTCTACACTGGTGACGTATTTTCAGATTATCCGAGAGCATTGCCTCCGAATTTCATCAATATAGCTGGTACACACTGCAAAGAATCTGACAAAGATTTACCTGTAGAAATTAACAACTTCTTAATGAATGGTACTTCTGATGGATTCGTCTACCTCAGTCTGGGTTCCTTCGTAATTTCTTCTAATTTACCTGAACATACTAAACAAGTTTTCTTTGAGACCATTAGATCATTCCCCAATTTAAAGTTTTTGTGGAAGTGGAATGGTGACTTTCCAGAGAATACTCCAGAAAACTTATACTTGGGAAAGTGGTTTCCTCAAGCTGACATACTAGGTAGATATCTGTCCAACTGTATGATTTGCAATATAATTTATCAAGTGCTTTAATAAATTGTACTTTGATTAATTAGGTCATCCAAAGATCAAAGCCTTCATCACACAATGTGGAAGGCCGAGCACGCTGGAAGCGATATACAATGGCGTTCCAATGATAAGCTTTCCTGTTATAGTAAGTTTTAGATTTTAGACGTACTGACTTTTTTAATCATTAAATTGGTACAATATCATAAAACTTTCTACCAACGAAAGTAACAATTCTGTAACAGAATACTTATAAATAGTTTCAAGTGTTCCCCAATATTTGATCGAAATTTAGCAAACTTTCTGAGCTTTCTCGATACATTTCATTGAATGAAAAGTAGATCATTATTGATTACTTTCGAAGGTTTTTGTTGCAAAATACCTTAACACTGGAACAGAAAAACATTCCAGTGACAAGGCACTTGTCTCAATTTGCCCCGAAAATAGTTCCCTTCATTCAATTTTGTCATTTTATGATCAATACAATTTAATCAATGTTACAATTTGATATTTGTCATAGGGTGATCAAGATTACAATGCTAACAGATTGCATCAAGTGGAAGCGGGAACTAAACTTGAAATTGGAACGGTTACAGTTAAAGAATTCCAAGATGCCTTGAGGAAAGCAGTTTATGACCCTAGGTATTATACGATTATGGCATCAGGTACAATTTAACTTTTTTCAAGTGTAAAAATAAATTAAAAATTAAAAATTACAGAACGAAAGAGAGATTGGCCAAATTCAAAAAGCTATTCCGGGATAGACCAATGAGTCCCGTAGATACTGCAGTTTGGTGGTCAGAATATGTCATGAGGAATGCCGATACGTCACATCTTAGACCCGCTGGACACAACCAAAATTGGTTTGTCAGACGACAGATAGATGTATGGGGATTTTTGTCTATTTCATTGTTTGTTGTGACTATTAGTTTGCTGGTGGTAGTGACAAAAATTGTAAATCAATGTTTTAATCAAAATATCAAATTGAAACAAACATAAAGAGTTTTGAAGCAAAATTTTAAGTATTTGAACCAGTCGTATGCATATGATGTGAAATACTGGCAGGACAAATTATATCAGGAAGAGAGCAATTCAAACCATAAAAATAATATTATATAAATCGTACAAACTGTATAGTATGGTATATTTACATAAGATGATTAGATTAAACGAAAGTCAATGAAAACAATTGAAATTAATTGTGGGACAGATCAGTTAGCAATCTGACGTTTATTGCATACGGATTGAAGTATCAGAATTCAACGTATCAATATGCATGTGAATTCAAAAGTGCAAGGAATCTTTTACATACATATACCCACGATAACCTTCATACATTAAAACTTTACTTGATCATTTGCCATATCTGAAGACTTCCTAGTTCAAGTTGTTTTGATAATGATAAGTTATCAAATTCAGGGTGAATACCGTTGTCACATTTCACATAAAATCATCATTCTTCTAAATAGCCAATAGCAGAAACTTGGTTGACGGAGGTTATAATTGTGAGAATATAAACATAGCATAGCACACATATATGCACCATGCACCTGTAATACCTGTTTTTTGGTTATGATATGAATATGATTACCAGGATAACTATCCCCAAACATACCAACCTGTCAAAGCATCATTATCCTTTTCATTTTTTTCTTGAATGAAATACTGCATATATATAGTTAAAAGGAAAATAGTATAACTCCATATTGCATGATCATGATATGCATAAATTTTACATTGCACTACATCACCCGATTTTTTTTCATCCCAACTGAAATTTGGAATGGGATGATAAGTTAATAAATATAATTTTGAGATCCGCAAAATGTTTGAAGCAAACCATACTCAAAGTTAAGTGCAATTTAAATTGTTTTTCCAAAATATTATTGCGAATAACAGATTCAAGAATTATTTTAGCTGCTGCGTAGACAGTTGACAGAACTACTTACAAAAGAAAGGATTTAGTTTTGTATTTGTTCCATTTAAAACAACGTTACTTTACTAGTAAACTATTTATCAGCAATTTCTGAAAGAAATTTCTAAAGCAAAATGATCTTAAGACTAGCTTCAATTTTGACTTGTGTTGCTTTCTTTTCAATAATTCATGAAAGTACAAGTGAAAATGTCCTCATTTTTCACCATACCGCCAGTTATAGTCACCTCGTTGTCACTTGGCCTATAGCAGAAGCCCTTTCAGCTCGCGGTCATAATGTAACATATATAGCTCCATTTTACTCAAAGGAACCGAATCCAAATATCATCGAAATCGTTCCTGTCCAACTTTCGAAATGGGTCGATAAAGTTGTAAATCAGGAGTTTGATATAACTATGCGAATAAAGAAATCAATGAATAGAATGTTTGATGTTTTCTTTATGGTTGGCTATGATGGCTGTGAAGCAGTGTACACGTCTCAGGAATTTAAAGACTGGCTGAAGCAAAATCCGAAAATGGACTTGGTCATTGTTGATCATGTTTTGCCAGAATGTGGGATCGCCCTTGCACATAAATTAGGTGCGAAATATGCCACTTTCAGCACATTACCAGCCATACCATATGAATTTGACGCTTTTGGTTATGTGCCTGAAAGTTCTGCTATACCTGAAATGGAAATTGATAACTATACTCCAACAGCGCCCATGGGGTTCATAACTCGAGTATCTAATGCGCTAATGTCTTTGATATTCCGTGCAAGACATTACCTTTATTCATTTAAAATTGACAAATTTATTCGAGAAGCACTTCAAGATGCAGACATGCCATTTATTGCGGATTTGGTTAGCAATGTTAGTTTAGTATTTTACACGGGAGACTTATTTTCAGACTATCCGAGAGCATTACCTCCGAACTTCGTCAATATAGCTGGTACACATTGTAAAGAATCTACCAAAGATTTACCTGAAGACATTAACAACTTCTTAATGAATGGTACTTCTGATGGATTCGTGTACTTCAGCCTAGGATCGTTTGTGATCACTTCTACTTTACCTGAACATATTAAGCAGGTTTTCCTCGATACGATTAGGTCGTTTCCTAATTTAAAATTTTTGTGGAAGTGGAATGGAGATATTCCTGAAAACATTCCAGAAAACGTATTCGTAGGAACTTGGTTTCCTCAAGCAGACGTACTTGGTTGGTGCTTCTTGACTAACATATAATTTGCCATTCCTTCACTAAAGGAATTTATTAATTTTTAAATTAATATTTTTCATTCACAGGTCATCCTAATATCAAAGCATTCGTTACGCAATGCGGAAGACCCAGTACGCTGGAAGCGTTATTTAATGGGGTTCCAATGATAAGCTTTCCAATTATTGTAAGTTATTTTCTATCTCTAAACTGAGATTTCCATTTTCTTTGAAATGAATAATGACTATTTTCGTACTTCTATACGATATGACATTAACGATATTGTAATTGATTAGTTTCTTGTTATATTTAATAGGGGGATCAAGATTATAATGCTAATCGATTGCATCAATTGGAAGCAGCAACTAAACTTGAAATTGGAACGGTTACAGTTAAAGAATTTCAAGATGCAATAAAGAAAGCAGTTTATGATCCGAGGTACTTTTTGACTTTGACATATCGTAAATTTGTAGCATTTTAATTTAAAAAGTATTTGTGTACAAATATTTCTATGCATATATTGTAGAACAAAGGAGAGAATGACAAAGATTAAGAGGCTATTCCGTGACCGACCAATGAGCCCTGTCGAGAGTGCAGTTTGGTGGTCAGAATATGTCATGAGGAACGACAATACCTTACATCTTCGACCTGCTGGACACAATCAGAGTTGGTTTGTTAGGCGACAGATAGATGTTTGGGCGTTTTTGTCGATTTCGATATTTGTTTTAACTGTGGGTTTTCTAGTATTAGTTACAAAAATGGTAAGACGATGTTTTAATCAAAGTACCAAATTAAAACAAATGTAATTCAAACACAGAAAGTTTCATTTATCAAATAAAAAAGTATATTTTTGAAGATGAAGTTAAATTCATGGTTATTTTTTGAACAAATTTATTGCATAATTGGAGTTAAGACATAATATATCCCAACACCAACAGATGTAATAAATACAAATCGGATTTGTGAAAAAGTGTGCATTGGAATTGTAGTAATGAGCATTCTACTTGTAGACTGAGTTTTTGGTAATCTACTGAACGTTGGTTTTTAAAATGCCAGTCACGTGACCAATTAAGAATACATCAAAGACGGTTGTATAATCATGCTGAGTGGTTTGAACTTACCTGACAGACAGTGTGATAAAATATACTGAAAAAAAATAAAGTAAAAACTTCACGTGAGGTAATTTTTTTTGTTCAAGTCGAATCCTACTTGACCATTATACTTTATGTTCATTTACAGTATTTACTCTCTCAGGTAATCTGAAGTAAACTTACTTATTGTTTTCCATAGCATACTGGGAGAGGGAGGGTTGATTACTGTTATAATCTTATGACTAGAAATTGTTCGAATATTGAGCATGCATGTGATGATTACCTTGATAATTAACTCCGGATTTCATAAATCACTTGAAGGTTCATTATCCTTATCACTATTTCACTAAACACAATGGAGTGTTGTGTCACATGAATGCGTAAATGATATTCAATATAATTAACTTACATAAGGAAGAGAACAAATCAAACAAAATAAATATTTAATACTATACAAGCCGTATAATTACATAAATTGATTGAAAGAAAATCAATTAAATGAAATTGAATGACTGACTGATAAGCAAACAATTTGAGATATTCCATTGATCCATCATGGAATTTACGCAACAGATTAAGTGCGTGAAACTCTACATATAAGGGATCTCTTTTGTAACTGGTGTAAATATAAATTGCACACCTTTCAAGTTAACGTGACCTGTAGACCAGTTACGCGCAAAACAGCAAAAAAAGTTCTATTTTCTCAAGATTTTCGAATTCAAGATGGTTGTACAACGGGCACCTTCTATAACTTTAGGCATTTTGCTATTTATTGTTCATCAAATTCAAGGTGAAAACATCGTCATGTTTCATCATTTGGCCAGTTACAGTCATCGTGTTCCAACATGGCCCATAGCAGAAGCTTTAACAAGTCGAGGTCACAAGGTCATCTATATCGCTCCGTATTATCCAAAAGAACCCAATCCAAATATTACTGAAATTATACCAGACAAACTTATAAAATATATAGAAGAAATACAAGGGGACCAATTCGATATAAACCTTCGAATTCAAAATAAAATGACTATGTTATTGGAGGAAATATTCACGTTTGGCTATGGTGCTTGTGAAGCTTTGTATTCATCTCAAGAGTTCCAGATCTGGCTGAAAGAAAATCCGAAAATGGACTTGTTCATCATCGACAATTGCATGGCAGAATGTGGAGTTGGTGTTGCGAAGAAAATGGGTGCAAAATATATTATTTTCAGTACTGTTGCAGCCATACCATTTGAGTATGATGCATTCGGTTATGCACCAGAAAGTTCCGCTGTACCTGAATTAGAAGTGTCTTCTCCAATGGCACCAATGGGTTTTCTGACTCGGGTATCAAATTCGCTGCTGTCTCTGATGTTCCGTGCAAAACACTATTTGTATTCTCTTAAGATTGATCAATTTATCAGATCTTCACTTAAATTTCCGGACATGCCATATATTGGAGATTTAATTAGTAACGTTAGTTTGGTCTTTTACACTGGAGATATGTTTTCGGATTATCCGAGAGCATTGCCTCCAAATTTTGTAAACGTAGCTGGTACACATTGCAAAAAATCTAACAAGGATTTGCCAGAAGACATTACCAACTTTATAATGAATGGTACTTCTGATGGTTTCGTATACCTTAGTTTGGGATCATTCGTAATCTCTTCCGATTTACCTGAGCATATTAAACAGGTCTTCTTTGAGACAATTAAATCATTTCCTAATTTAAAATTCTTATGGAAGTGGAATGGAGATTTTCCGAAAAATATCCCAGAAAACTTGTACTTGGGAAAGTGGTTTCCACAAATTGATATATTAGGTAAACTAACATTTCAACATTAAAATTGTTGAAAAGAGTGAAACAACATGAAAAAACAAATTTTTACTTTGACCATTTTTATTACAGATCATCCAAAACTCCGTGCATTCATCACACAAAGTGGAAGGCCCAGCACATTAGAAGCAATTTGTAATGGAGTCCCATTAATTAGCTTTCCAATCATTGTAAGTATTTATCAATGACTTAAATACCATCATATATAAATACTACAGTGGCAATATGTACGTGTTCCAAGTTGCCCCGATAGTTTAGAAAAATAATCATGATTCATGAACAATCATTGATTGTTGCTACAAATTGCATATTTTGATACTTGTTACAGGGAGATCAAGACTACAATGCCAATCGACTTCATCAGATTGGAGCAGCATTGAAACTCGAAATCGGAACAGTGAAAGTAAAAGAATTCCAAGATGCAATCAGAAAAACGGTTTACGATCCACGGTATGTGTTTGCATTTTGCATACATTATACGTGCATGTTATTTGCTTATTTGAAAAGAATCATAATATCTTAATTAATTATTAGGACAAAGGAAAAGATGACACAAATTAAAAAGTTATTCCACGACAGGCCAATGAGTCCCGTGGATACTGCCGTTTGGTGGTCAGAATATGTCATGAGGAATGATGATATTTCGCATCTTAGACCCGCTGGACACAACCAGAATTGGTTTGTTAGACGACAGATCGATGTTTGGGGATTTTTGTCTATTTCATTGTTTGTTTTTATTGTTGGTTTTCTATTTATGATCACAAAAGTAATTAAGCAATGTTTTAATCAAGAAGCGAAATTGAAACAACTGTAAGATTTATCTTTTTAGTAAATTTTACAAAAGATGTGTTCATATATGTATACCTATATAATATAGCATACTTTCACCCCATTTCATGTTAAGTATGTTATGTAAATCACATTTCTAGCTGTTCATAACAATATACTTGAGATAAAATGTGCGTCATTATTGTTGAAACACTTGAATTCTTTTAATGTAAGTTAAATTTTGAAAATGTTGTTCACGTACTCTAGCATGATAAAGTAAAGTAATGATCTTTATTCAAACATCTCAATTATCAATATCAGTATATTATTATAAAGGTGTGTAGATAAAAGTTGGAATGTCTAATTGGACTGAATTGTGTAAAAAAAATTCATGTTGTTTACATAGCTGATACATCAACGCATATATTTTATTTGTATCAGTTAAAGAAAAGTGTTCTCTTTTTCCTCTTCACCTTCACCCTCATTATCGTTTTTTGCAGGATTGATAAGATTACCCCGGATTAAAAACAAAATTTCGTTTGGAAAGTGGAAAAACAACAAACTTAATTGGCAAAAATGTAATCACACGTGCCAATCAAAAACGTAACCTTACTTAAGTTGGATAATATTATGCACAGAATATTTCACAAAGAGATAAGTATCAAGTATGCGATTTGCCAAAGAGTACATGAAAAGCTTGAGAAAGAGAAACTTCATTTTTTGCACTTAGCGTCCATAGAAAAAAATTTTAACCAAAAATGACCGCACTAATTTCACCGTTTTTATTAGCTCTTTTCTTATCCCTAATCACTTCAATCCGCAGTGAAAGTATTCTCTTTGCTCATATTTTTGGAAGCTACAGTCATCGGGGTTCAACATGGCGTTTGGCAGAAGCCCTTTCAAATCGTGGTCACAATGTCACCTACATCTCCGCACACTACCCCAAGGAACCGAATCCCAACATTACAGAATTAGTTCCAATCCAATTATCGGACTTTAACTACGATATGCACAACGCCAAGTTTGACATAAGTCATCGAGTCACAGGTAAAGTCAGCCGAGTAATTGACGATCTCTTCAACATTAGTTATGAATCGTGTGACATACTCCTGGCATCCAGTGAGTTCAAAGATTGGTTGGCAGCTACCAAAAAAATAGACTTGGTCATCGTGGATAACTTTTTAGCAGAATGTGGAACAGGACTGGCTCACATACTGGGAGCAAAATATGCAACTTTTGGTACCATACGATCCTTACCTTATGAATTCGACGCGTTAGGTTACCTTCCCGAAAGTTCATCTGTTCCAGAGTTTGAAGTTTTTCCTCTACGACTACCTTTCGGATTTTTCGATCGTATGATAAATGCACTGATGTCCGTGCATTTTCATTTCTGGCACTATCAGCATTTAGTCAGGATTGACAGTTTAATGCGAAATTCATTGAATTCATCAGACATGCCATTTCTCGGAGATTTGATGCGAAACGTGAGTTTGGCGTTTTATACCGGTGATGTATTTTCCGATTATCCAAGGGCGTTGCCCCCAAATTTTGTAAATGTTGCTGGTGTACACTGCAAGGAGCCTTCCAACATGATACCTGAAGACATTCAAAAGTTCATAATGAATGGAAATTCTGACGGTTTCGTTTACATTAGCTTGGGATCAACGGTAACTATTTCACAGTTACCTGACCACACTAAAAATGTTTTCTTTGAGACAGTTCGATCATTTCCAAAACTAAATTTTTTGCTGAAATGGACTGGTGACATGCCGGAAGAAGTTCCAGACAATTTGTTTGTGGGAAGGTGGTTCCCACAAGCTGATATACTAGGTATGAAGTTTGATAGATCTATCATGTCAATTATATTTATGAAGGTTTTTACAAAAAACAAACTCGCGTAATATTTTCAGGGCACCCAAGAATTAGGGCATTTATAACACAATGTGGAAGACCAAGTCTTCTCGAAGCAATATTCAATGGAGTGCCCATGATAACTTTCCCCATTCTTGTAAGCTTCTATAAAAATCAAAATGTAATACAAAATGAAAGGTCAATTTTCAAGTTGGTCTTGTATTTGGTAAAAGGGTGATCAGGAATATAATGCTAATCGCCTGCAAGAAATTGGAGCTGGACTGAAACTGGAAATAGGAAAAATTACAGTAAAAGAATTTCAAGATGCTATTGTAAAAGTTGTTTATGATCCCAGGCAAGTATATATATATACTTTTTTCCCTAATTTTTAATTCGTAAGTAGCATTAGTATTAATATGTTATCCGTAAATCATTTGATTTTTAAGCGTTAAAGCGAAGATGACCAAAATTCAAAAGCTATTTCGTGACAGACCAATGAGTCCATTAGACACAGCAGTTTGGTGGACCGAATATCTGCTCCGAACTGAAGACACTGCGCATCTTAGACCTGCTGGGCACAGTCAAAATTGGTTTGTAAGGCGGCTCATAGATGTTTGGGCATTTATGTCGATTTCAGTATTTGTTATAATTGTGGGGTTTCTAGCTATAGTGACAAAAATAGTAAGACAATGTTTTGATCATAATATCAAATTGAAACAAATGTAATTCACGTAGAGAAAGCTCCAATTATTAAATAAAAAAATCAATTACGTATTAGAGTACGAATGTACATTTTGCTTTTTTATTCCAGACAAAACTGTTTTCTAAAAGAATTCAAATTGAACATGCTTGGTTCAGTGATAGACTTCCGAATCCAGCCTCTCTACAACAAAGCTTTGCAAATTGGGGAGCCATCATCAGCATTAAAATTTTCAAAGTGTAGGTGGTTTTTGCGGTTATGTAAAAAATGTCCGACCATGCAGGGTTCTAAATTCTAGATGCATCCGTTCCGTGACGTAATGCTAGGTTTACTAAAAGCTTACAAAATTTAAATTTCAGGCTAAATGCCAAATGAATGTCTTATGTAATACAACAAATAAAATCAGAGATTACATAAAATAAGCCCATTTTATCGCAAGGTCAGTTAAAGTTTAACCGTTTAAGAATCAATGTTGTGTCCCTCCACGCGATTTCAAACCGCTGTAAAATTCGATATGACGGCCGATTTGAAAAGAGTGACCATTTATACACCTCCCCAAAGGTACCATATCCAAAAAACATCTTAAAAGAAGCTACTTCCTGTGCTGGAAACTGAAATCATAGTTGTAACTGTTCATGTTGGAAAATGTGTCATCAATTTGTATTTTTTGAAGAATGTTTTAGTAATTTTATGTTTATAGCTGCATCAGTCAAGCTTCAATTGTTTTTTTTAAAACAATTTGTCGTATTTTTGAAATATAGGTGAACTAACTAAAACTATGAAATCCTCATCCTTGTCGCATTAACTTGCACATTTTTCAAAACGTTTTTTTGCTCACTCTTCCACATTATGCAATATTGAAAAGAGTAAAAAACATAAAATGCCTCGATTTGCTACTTTGTTCGGCTTTCCAAGTGTAAAATGTATAAGCGATAACCTAACACTGCGAAAAGCCTAAGCAAACACCCGAAAACCACCCAACCTAACACGAAATCCTCTAAAAAGGATAACCTAACACTGTAAAAAAAGCTAAACCAACACCCGAAAGAGGATAACCTAACACGGTGAAATGTGAAATGGAATAATTCACAGCAGCAGAAGCAGCCAACCAGCAAGCAGATAAAAGCAGAAATCGAGAAAAATGCAAAAAAAAGAAATAAAATAAAAATTCGAAAAAATCAAAGGCGCGAGCAAAGAAGCAGTCAACTAGCTTGATGCACCGATACTCGATTTTCTCTGCGTACCATCCTCAACTGACGTGAGCCAGCATTTCACAACTAATTACGTCACGATCACTCAACCATGGCCATGTTGTACTTCGAAATAATTCCTTCATTCCCTCAATTAATCATTAAAACTTAATTAAATACGATGATTGCTAACAATTATTTTGAAGACTTGAGATGGCTTTGAATATAATAGAGTCTGACAATTTGGATATTTACTATGAAAAAAATATGAGATGCATACAAAAGTATTAATTATACAATTACGTAGTTAATTATTGTGTATACATGGTTGTCGAGCATGCCTTACCAGAGTTCTGGAAGGCTTGCCACAACTGATTGAACTGGAATTTAAAGGCCCGAATGAGACACCAGCTTGCTTTTTGGATTTGGAGGATAGGCCTCCTAATCCCGGGGTTCTTGACACTTTGCAAAAACTTTCGGTTGAAAACATATGCTTAGAATTTGAAGTACCCCATGTAAAAGTCATCGGTACTTTGCCGCTTCAACAACCTGAAGGAATTACCTCATTTTTTACACGTGGGGTCCTTGTGGTGGACATCTTGGAAATTATAGCCAGCTTACGGCATTTTGAACAAGGTGAATGTGAAACCAATGCTGTGGGTTTCACAACCGGGTATTATTGGGCAGCTTTGCCCTATTGAACTGGGTTTAGAAATGTTGGCGAGAATCGGACATGTGACTCATCGTCAGTGTGGACCGGATATGATTGACATTAATGGACATATTGTGCATGTGCATGACTTTGTCTTAAATGAATTTGAACTCTTGACAATTTAGTGTGGCTTTTGTAGTTTTTACGCAACTCAATCAAACTTTTTAATTTTTTTAATTGATTTAAACTTTTCGAACTGGAATTGAAGAAAACGTTGAGCCCGAGTCCGAAATCGAGTCTTGATTTTAACATGTTTCGCCATGGAATAAATTTTTTATTGATTAACTATATGACAATTTGCATTTTTACATGATGATTTTAATGTTTAAAAAAATCAAACATCATAATTAAAATCTAGCCTTGCTCTAAAATCTAAAACCACATCATATCCGATGTGTATGTTAACTTATTTTGAAATAAAGCAAACAATTAATTTAACAATATGGGATCCAATACGAGTTCTGCCCCCTCGACCACCCCAGAACAACAGAGATTATTTGAGCTCCAAGAGAAAGTGTTTACTAATGACCTTGTAATTTACAAAGAATTTTAACAACTACACTAATTCACATTACCTATTATGTTAGCTGGGTATTTATAATAAATATATTTCTTTGCATAGATTCTCAATGTGATCCTTCAGCACAGCACCGAATCTTCGAAACAGGCTGGTATTTTAAGGCTTGTGAACAAAAACTGGTTTCACCTGACAAATTTTTACTTTCGGCGATTCATGAAACCCGTCTTCGTGTTCAAAATGTATGAGCCGCTAGACAAAAAACAAGAGAAAGTTGAAACCAAAAAATTTGCCAAATTCATTAAAGCAGTAGAAGATGACACGCTGCTGGAAAGCCCCTCTCCGCCACTAAAACTAAAAGTTGACCTTGTCGAAAAATTACGTCCAGATTCCATCGAGCTCAAAATACTACAGACATTTTTCAGTCAGAAATCTTCAGCTTCGTATTTTCTAGTCGAATTGCATTTTTACAATTTTATAATTTGGGGGTGAGCTACACGAGAAAGCATATATAATTACTATAATGTGTTTCATATTATGTCGAATGTAAATATTCCAATTGTTTTCACTTTTCATAATATTTGTTTCCAGTTCGCAGTCCATCTTTCCTGAAGTATCAGAGAATTTCAAATTGCCACATCTTCGGGACCTGACCATTTGTGATTTCCGAAGAGTAGATTTCCTTCAACTTCCAGCAGGCGCAGTAGATAAGTACCAAGTCTTTGTTCAAGCATTGCTGAATTCAACTGAGACCCTGAAAAAATTTAGGATATCGTTTGTAAGCCAAATTACCAACAATTTTGTCGATTTGATGCTGCCACCTTCATTGATCCAGTTGTCAGTTAGTCCTCAACAACTGATGACCTTATTGACCAGCAGTTTCAACAACCTGTCTTCATCATCCTCCACCTCTCGTCTCAACTTGCCCCACCTCAAACAACTTACATGGCGAGGAGGAAATGGGCAACCCATGCAGACGGCAATGAGCTATCAGATAGGAAGAAACTTTCGCGAATGCATGCCTCAAGTGGAAAAAATAGAAGTTAAGGAAATCCCAGAAAATGTATTGATTGATTTGTTGTGTCATCCCGGATGGTTAAACTGGCCAACCATTACAACTTTGGCAATGCTCATGTCGATATCCGCCACACCACGATGCATGGAGCGCATTCATGGTGCTTTTGGGGAACTTGTCAATTTGGAACTAAGATGGTACTCGGATTTGGTTTTTGCTTTACCTCAACAATACGATGACCCTCTTCGCAGCGCACTAGGCATAATATTTCGTAAAATGACCCAACTACAATCGCTGAAAATAAATATTTGGAATTTTAAATATGCCGAGGGGTTTGAGTGGGACTCATTATTAATTGGGACTACATCAGAGAGGGCTAAGCAACTTCGAGAGGATCCTTCCCTCTGGGAAGACTTCTTGAAAGAAGATAATCAAAATACTATTCGTGAGCAAGGTCAAGGGGATAACGGTGGCGAGCAGAAGGTGCAGAAGAATAGTATTAGGAATTTGAATCAACTCAGACGTCTTCACCTCTCTGGAAAATTTTCCTACACTCCCCATGAATTCGTTTCAGATCTCGCTCGTACACCTCCTCCTTCACTTATGTCAATGCTGGCATTCAGACTTGGGTTCATGCAGTTACCTCAACTAAATCAAGTAACACTTCAAAGTGGATTTGGTTTTGGAATGTCAGAAGTCGCCAAAGAATGTATGAAAGAGTTTCCCGGAAGAACTATCCAAATAATTGACTCCAGTTTTGACAACAATTACGATGAGTTTGTTTGAATACAACGTGTTCCTCGTTTGAAAAAACTCAGTGTCTCCTGGGGTCAGATTTGTGCTTGTAGATACTAGAAAATATTCAATTAAAAATATTATGACGAATGAGCAACAAATTCAATAAATTTTCTGGTAGTCAACATTCATGAACTCAGGCTTTTCAACGCAAATTGTTATTCGCATTGCAGTAGAAAATTTAATTCATACAATATGCATCTCTCTTGTATTGCAAACTTTTTTCTTCTCACACAACTGTATCGGCTCTATCCTCTATTGTTCTACATTAAAAATGAACCAAACTGATAAATACAGTCCTATGGAAAATCTATATCATTTAATTTTTATGCTTGGAAAATCCTTTAATTTGATTTCTCATCATAATTGGATCGCGGTCATCATCTTATCACCTTGCTTGTTCAATTATTTTCATCATTATCATCGTATTAGCATTAGCAAGTATGTATCTACCAAACATCGAGAACATCTACCACTGTTTTAACTTGATTGGTTCAAGATGCAGATGAAAATGATGTTTTTGAGAAAGCTGGGGGTGATCATATACAAAAACCTTCTTCTTCGACGAACACAATGGTTTGTATCCGCGATGGAACTGATTTTGCCCATTGCATTAGTTTCGATTGTGGTAAATATAACTACTTAACTTTTTTTAAACTTGTTTTTACACTTTTTTGAATGTGCAAACTATGTCTAAATCTTACTATATTTTTAAAATGTACGTTTTCCGAATTTACAATGTTGGCAAATACCAAGTGATTCATGTGTGAGCAAGGAAAAAAGGTATTACGGAGGGAAGGGGTCAGTCTGTGGTCAATAACTCGTTAAATAAATCAATACTCTATAAAAAAAACATGACAAATTTATAATTGATAATGGACATAAAGCATAACTACATACATAATTATCCATGTCAAATGTAGGCATGCATATTATATGTTGATTTGTGTAGTTGGTGAAAGCTTAGAAAATACTTGTGGTGCGGGCTGGGCGATCCAATTTTACATGTCCACCAAAAAAATACAAAGGCAAAGGCAGGAAAATGGATTTTCTAAAACGAAGGAGAAAAATTATGGGAAAATAAGACCATGGGCGCAATGCCAAGATAAGCTGAAATGAAATAGAATGCAATGCAGCAGTTAAAAAATGTGCACTTTGTCTAATTCATGTCAACGCAACTCTAATTTAGCATCCAGCTTGCATTAAAAATTGTTTCACTACTAATTAGTAATTAGTTGATGTTTTTAAAACAAAGCTAAGTAGCTCAAAAAATAAAGTGCAAAGCTAGGAAAATTATGAACATGAGCGCAATGATAATATTCGGACAAACAGCAATAAAAGAAGTGTGAAACACGTTGAAGTGATGTATTATCTCACACGTTTGTAAATTAGGCTTGAATTTCAAAAAATACATGGACAGATCATTCATTCATCCTTTTCACTCGTTCACCAAACGCAATGAAGTGTCATAACTTCATAACACCATGATATGCACTCCTCACAACTCATACATTCAGTCAGACAGGACAGATGAACAAGCAATCTGCGAATTATTGCACACAAAATTTAAGCAACATGTTTAAACACAAGAGTATAAAACTTAATATTCAACGCAAGTGATCCCTTTTATACCGGCTGTAAATTTAACATTTGCACATTTCAAATTAACTTGATCTGTGAAACAGTTCGGCACGCAAGCAATATCAAAGTAACATTTTTTGAAGATTTCCCAATTCATGATGGCATCAGTTTTAAGCTTAGTTGTTTTGCTTGGAGTGTTTTGTCAAATTCAGGGTGAAAACATCGTCATATTTCATCATTTGGCCAGTTACAGTCATCGTGTTCCCACATGGCCTGTAGCAGAAGCTTTGTCAAGTCGCGGTCACAATGTCACCTATTATCATCCAAAAGAACCCAATTCAAATATTACAGAAATTGTACCGGTTGAACTAATCAAGACAAAATTCAAGGTGAAGAACAAAACATAGACCTTCGAATCGATGGCAGTATGGAGGGATTATTAGAAGGAATTTTTACGATGGCATATGGAGCTTGTGAGGCTTTGTATTCGTCTCCAGAGTTCCAGATATGGCTGAAAGAAAATCCGAAAATGGACTTGTTCATTATAGATAGCTGTATGATAGAATGTGGAGTTGGTCTTGCGAAGAAAATGGGTGCAAAATATGTTGTTTTCAGTACTCTTGCAGCAATTCCATTTGAGTACGACGCGTACGGTTACGTACCAGAAAGTTCTGCTGTATCTGAAATGGAAACGTTTGCTTCAATGGCTCCAATGGGATTCATGACTCGGGTATCGAATTCGCTGCTGTCTCTGATG